>JAEQBH010008321.1:0-133834 GCA_016808115.1 Tetrastigma voinierianum | reverse complement strand
AAACCTCGACACATACTAGGCATGCTCTACTATTTGTTGTCCTAACTGACATTCTGTTAATGCATTCATGGTTACCCTTCCGGTTTGACCGTGATAACTCCCAT
Source organism: Tetrastigma voinierianum (assembly GCA_016808115.1). Lineage (NCBI taxonomy): Eukaryota > Viridiplantae > Streptophyta > Magnoliopsida > Vitales > Vitaceae > Tetrastigma > Tetrastigma voinierianum. Next base: position 133,730 of record JAEQBH010008321.1, on the reverse strand, counting down.
GGCCGGTCTCTAATGGCATTCGCGTGACTTTGTCGCTTCACTGTTATTTAGTAAGTCGCGCTGTATTATAACCAGTTACCGAACCTCGTTATCCGTGGTCAGCCTTACGTACTCTTCATCGGTAATCCCCGTCCCAGCCATTGATTCGTGGTGCCAAGAGCAGCCGCCCTTCAGGATTTCATATGCTTCGGGTCCATGCTTTCTTCATTAATGCTCCTCACGAGGCATCAATCATCGCTCGTCGCATCCCTGCACTATTAGTAGAAATGCAAAGGACTGCATCCATCTCACTAACTCAGGCGTGGGCACCTCCTTAACAATTCATGAAATCTATCCCACAAGCTACAAGTTCTCTCCCTCTAGTTGTCCGAATGTATTGATTCACCCGGGCCAGGTAATTTTTCAAGTAGTGGGAAGAACTTTGTTAGAACTTCTACACTCAGTCGTTCCATGAAGCAACGGAATCCAGCCGTCGATTCATTAAATCCGCGTTTTCGCTTATCTCCGCGAGAGCAGAATGGGTTCCCGGGGCCGAGTGCCTTTTCGCTACTCCCATTATACTTGACTGCGGTTGCCATACTTCGAAGCGAAGCCGGTCAAGTGCATATTCTGACTCACTAGTAACTGTGGAAATCGTGATGTTTTAAAGCATCCGCGAAAGGTCACCGATCAAGTCGCTACCGAATGGCGGTGGCCCGACAAACCGCCCATCAACAATCGTATGCGGTAAGCGCGTAAACCTTCTAGCAACATAAATGGACTATCTCGGTTATAATAAACTACTCGGGAGCATGATTCCTCCCATTATTCCTATCGGCACCCCTCGTCATTGCTTTTGCTACATTATCTTCGCTTCCATACATTGTTTTACATGATTACTAGATTTATATGTTGTGTTTCTCTTTGTTCTCTGTGTAAATCTGGTAGAGGTTCTTTCCTGGCTCAAGATCAAACTGATGTAGTCTGAATTTAACCCTATTTCATGCACTCACTGAGTCCTTAACTGTAATCACACACAAAACGCAAAGACCAAATTACAAGCATCAACAGATAAGCAAAAAAATAAAAAAATAAAAAAGGAAAATTCAGAATAATATCTAATCGCACCTTTCTTGTCATCAACACTAAAACTACTCTCAACAATGGCTACCAAAACCTGACATAGGCCGCATTTCCCAGGCTATGTAAAATGTGTATGCCTACATGCGTAAGTGCACGCCACATATCAAGTAACATAGTGTACCTAGGTACCTGGAGCATCGATCCACCCGAGAAGTACGTTGATTACTGAATTTATCCTTATAATATTATCCGCCCAAACCTCGAATGATTATCTAACTAATATATAGGATTAAAATCAAAGTTTGTAAATTTACTTGTGAAATTACCTGGCTGGTGGACTAGTGATTCATTTCCCCCGCCACTTTCGTACATGGATTATTACCAAGAGAATTTATCACCAGCGATAGCACTTCATGAAGGTGATCTGCTCACAAGATGGTCCCTCTCTCAAGGCGCAACCGCCTTATCTCGCCAAAGCAGTGGCGGGGGCACTTCGCCTCGACTCCAATACCTGTAGAACTCCTAAATGTCTGAACTCATCGCCACACCTCAAACAACTGGATATCTCTATGTACCGATTCAACCCAGGTAGCCTCATCGCGATTCCCGGGAGTCCTTATTCTCGATCTCTGACATACTCGTACAGGATCATGCTAATGTCAGGCTTAGACATTACCAAGATATGAACAAAATAGAAGCAGATCTCGACAAATCATAAATAAACTGAATAATATAAATTTAAACCTTAATCGATTCGAATTGCACAGGTTCAACAAAACCTCAGAGAGGAAATCTGTAACGTAGCGGGAATTGAATACACGCGATCATTCGGTAAATCATCAATCGCTTATGAGTGAAAGAAAACAGAAAACATCGCTTTTCCAATGATCTCAGTCGGCCGCCTTCTCGCTTTCTCCTCAAGGCCCCGGTCCGCATGTTCTTCGGACATGCCCTTCACCAGGGTATCTTTTGCTTTTATGATTCTAAGGCGTAAATCGCGATGACGCTCGGCGGATGTCGTAGACGCTCGCTGACTTTTTTCTTTTTCCTCGTCAGACCGTGACATCGCGACGTTGAGACATCACGACGCTGGAACATTGCAATGTTGCTGCCAGTTTTCTTCTCCTTCTTCTTTTTAGCTCCAAAATGATCCCGAAAACCACCCGCTTCACCTGTAATGCATATAAGATCCAGAAATCAAATATCAGGCTATAATTGCACTTATTTAAATATAAAATCGAACTAAAAAAGAAGAACGGACGTAGGTATGACATGAGTGTTTTAGCACTCATCATAGTGGACGATCGATTTAATCCCATCGATAATAGATGGGTAGGAACATTGTTTCGTATCTAAGAGAAGCGACAACGACTACTAAGGTGTCCGCTTCTCATTATGTTTTTGGTGATGTGTCTGAGCTTCCAGCCGGTGTCGCCAAGCTCAAGCAACTGTGGATACATACTCTGCCATTCGAGGGTCTCGCGATCAAATTCTTTTACGCTCTACCCACTCACAATCATGAATCACTCCCGTTTACAGACACAAGAGTTGTTTGCTAGTTCAATTCGTCGTAATCTACTACACATTCGATGAGCCAGTTGAGGCGCCTAAGCCTTAAACTGAAAAGCTTGTTCAATTTTTTTTCCCGACTGTGGATTTAAGTCACAAACCGATGTCACCTATTTCACGAGAAGCCTCGCCTCATAAGGGTCCATTGGGCTTCGTTGCCTCGCTTTCCAAATTGGGGGATTTTTGCTAAAATTGCCAGACTTGCTCTTTCGTTAATTCGGCTCAGATTTCAGCCACTAAATTCACTTATCTAATTTCCATCGCGAATATCCTTCTTGATGCGTCAAGCTTCGTGGAATGGTGCCTGGGCAGTTCACAAGACAATACTAAAAGCTAGCATGAGCGAGCTTGGGCTGTTACCCGCACAGCCGTCTCGCTTCGAGGTGGTCAGATTTGCTTCTGAACTCGTTAAGGACTTACTAACAAAAATAATCGGCCTCCCCGCTTTTATTCTCATCTTCCTTGAACAGGGTATCACTCATTAAGACATCTAAAACTTCTAGGTACATGAAAAGTGTTTCATCGACTTCAGGGCTAGGAAGGACTGGAGGTTCTGCAAGATACTGCTTTGATGAGGTCAGGAGGACTTTATCATGACCCCCATTCCACCCGCCCGATTGGGTCCCTGAGGTAACAAATAACGACTTTAGATGGTCTCAGAACCGAGAGATGAACCGCTCTGTGCAAGGCGCCTAACTGGCCACCAATCAGTTGTATTTCTTTCTGCAGGCAAGATCAGACCGATAGTTTTTGCCTCGCGGTCGCTTCTATACCCTCTGTCATCATGAACCTGCAAGAATCGCCGCATGAACTCCATGCATTGCATCAACTATACACATCGTATGCCCTTAGGAGTTCAAAAGCCTCTTGCATGTGTCCAGCACGGTCCGGGATGCTCTTCGACTTTACCATCATGTCATCACGTAAACCCCATGTCTTTTCCGCAGTATTCAAACATCTGGTCACTAACTCTGATATAAGTCGTCAGTGGTTTTTACAAGTCAAACCACATCACTTCGCCTGAACCAACTCTGACAAGGATGATTATCTGGCCAGAGATATAATGGATTAATGCCGCTTCATGTCTCTAGTGGGTTCAAAGTAATACATCCACACGTAGCGTAACCCGCCGATTTGTTCCTTTCTCTCGCATCGAATAAAGTTATGGAACTAAATTGATAAGTGATCATCCGACCAATGAAGTATGACGGATCTGTAAATAAAGGCCAACTACTCCCTGGCTCTCCACCCACGCCGATATTACTAGTTGCTATTCTCGAGGCCCGGATCTCGAGGTTTTATCGGAGCTTCGCTTTTCTCAACGATCCCCATCACATCGTAACACCGCTAAGCTACTAGTCGATCGCTTCTCGTATCAACTTCGCCTAAAGAAGGTCATATAGCCAATCATTCGATGGCAGTCGATGGCACGATTTCTTCATCAGACGCAACATGCTCGACCAATGGCATCAGATCGGGCCAAATCTCTTCATAATTGAAAACAAACCCGCCGAACCACCACCAAGCCTGACGGGGAGAGTAATACACCATTGTCATCAGGGTCGCTTCGTTGCCGGATGTGATCCGCAACGCCCGAACTCAACTTATCCAAGGAAATGTTCATCTTACCGGCGAGGGCATGGTAAAATCAGCCGGTAAGCTACTGTGGAGCGAATCGCGATTTATACCATCAAAATCATTAATACATACGAAAATATGCATCACGGCGAATGACCCTGAAGGGGTTAGTTTCATGGAATGATATAGTGTCACGATTCATGAACTCCGCTTCTTCCGCTTCGTTCAGCGGACAGATGCTTATCCGCTTATAACCCGTGGCCGCGCCAAGTAAACCTCTTTCTGGGCGCTTAGACCGATATCGATCATCAATCTGGCCCAACCAATATGTAGTTTATGGTGCAGCCATGGCTTGTAGGGAGCCAGCCGTCACATTTTCTTCCATCGTAGTTTGAGCTCGCCTGACGCAAACCGCCTCCCGATATATTTCCCGAGCGGCCGACCCCCGATTGAATCTTTCCATCAAACTTCAAGTTTCTAAGATTCTGGTCTCATGCCCGTGGGTCTCGTGGGTAATCACACCAGCGACCGGTCACAAGTATACAAGATCCGATTGAACGAAAAGGACCACTGAAGTCTGGTGATCTCTGACGAGCTAAGGAGCCCCACAGAGATGTTTAGAGGGCAAACCCATGAGGTTCCTCTTTCTTTCTAACTCCGGTCTCAGGAGCATTTTGCTCTTATTCCGTCCCCCTTTGTTCAGTCGACCTCTGGCAGTGCAGGGTCACTGCTTTTCAATGCTGACTACACCTGCCTAGGAGGCCGCCCCTGATATTATCCTCCGTGCTGTTGAATACTTATCCGCCTATCTATATAATTCTTCCATCATATAGGTGGATCTAAGGATAATGAGTGGAAGAATGGTGTGAGCTACCAAAACTCCTTCTAAATCCTGCAAGAGGATTCATCCGATAACAGGAACCCATCCGCCGACGACCCCTCCAAATCTTCTAGTGAAATCACGACGACCTCATTCTCCCACAAGATGGTCGGCAGAGAGCTGATGTTCCCCTTCTGTTTGACAGAGCACAAGTACTGGGAAACAAATGCAGCCCACAACTCATTGAACGAGTTTATATATCTCCTCGCCAGGAGTTGCGAAACCGGCCAGCGGGCCCTTCCGTTACGGGAACGCTTTGCACACAAATCGACGTCGCATTAAGTATCATCGCCGACAAGTGCAAAGATGTGGTCATATTTGCCGAGGAGCCATCATACTGGGCTAATGATCTACATGACAAAGCCACGTGGCGCTTGTAGCTTAGGGATGTGTTGGCCCAATGATAGATAAGATCTAGGTCCCTGACGCGGGTAGGTGCGTTCTGTAAGGCAGGATATACGAACTTAAGCGAAGGTGATATGCCCCTATGCCACGCGTGGGCGGCATATTTTCAGGGCTCGCTCGACTATCGCCTTTCAGCCAATTCTTCCATAATTCTACTAGGCATGCCACCGACTAACGGCGGAACGACGCAAGGGCCTCTTTCATTCAGCCAGACGTTTCAGCGACAAAACTAAAAGCGAGAGCTACCAAAGGATAACTCATCAATCACAGATCACTATCGCCCTGGCCTGACAGCTCCTCGCTCTTATTTTGTTTCACAGGTGTAGGTGGTCGCTTCCTCGCGGCGTTTAACTCGATTCTTCTGTGACGAGGCCCGCATGCGATCGCTTTTCATCGCATGGTCGCACGGCTCGAATTTAGCTATAAGGTCCGACTGCCTTCCCGCCGTTTCATATCCCGACACCAAGAAAGTGAACCGGGTCTTCAAGGGATAGATTTGTCGGGTCGGCCGCCATAATGAGCAAGATCCGGACGAACCGGAGGAATGGAGCAGCAGAACTATTGAATCTCAGCACGGGGATCGCTGATGTAAATTTTCTTTTGTAGCCTCATCATTCTTCACGAGATTTCATTGGTTTTTCCTGTGTCAGAGATGATGCCAATTGCCTTCTGATTCTCAGTCTCCTGATCGTCTGGGGCATTAACCTAGCAGCAAGAACCTATAAACCAAACAAGATACCGACGGTGGTGTGCCACCACTCTGAAGCTGTTAAAGAGAGATGAGTCGCAAAATGTGTTCTGGCAGCGATCTTTTCACATACCTTTTATGTTGTCGCGTGTTTCCTCATTTCATCAAGGAGGATGATGATCCAGCATTGTATGGAAAGTGTGATCGGGTTTTCTAAATGGAAGTGAGATAAGCTTTATCAAGGCCACAACCGCTTTCCCTTACGTAGATAACTAAGTCGCTCGAATTTTCCACCTCAAAGGATCGCTTGATCATCTGGTGGCTATACAAATTGGCAGCGATGTGCTCTCGAGCCGCTGACGAACCGAGAAATCATCGGGTCGCCATCTTCTCAAAGACAATAGCCTGGCCAGGAAGACGGCACTGAAATAATCTCTGAGGCCTTTGGCTGCGGATAGGATAGTTTCACAAGCCGGACCTTCGTGCCTAAGTCCGCATCCAGCACCGTAGGGATACTTGATCTACTTCGGCTGAACCGCCCGGGGGGCTCTTCCCGAAAGGCCTGGATGTCGGGCTAAAAGCCATGGTACCCACAACCGTTATTCACAAATTCATTAATATGTGATGTGCCAACTGCGGTTATGTAAATGTGTACGCCTATAAGTATGCGCACGCGTCGCCGCAAATATAATGATAAGTGAGTATCGCTCCTACGTAGAATCAGTTACTGGCACTGACCCACCCACCATTCATTTGATGGTGGAAATCTATAGAAAAACTAAAAGACACTAATCTAGGGCATGCAAGAATGATTCTATAAAAACTCGAAAAACTGCAAAAAGGGATTTCACCTAAACAATGATATATTTAACCCTCCCAACCTAATTAATCAATGATCAATTTCATCATGAAGATGTCGATTTCACTAGTATATATGAGAATCTCTCTCGAGCAATTTCGCACACTACCCTTAGAAAAAGGTTATACTCAAGATCTCGCCAAACCATCATATGAATTATAAGAATGCATTGAACCCTGGTGAAATCTCAATACCACACCTAATCTCACTTATATCTTTATCTCATGATAATTAGATGGTAAATCATCCATGATTTAATTCTTTAACTCACTTAGATCTTGAATCAAATCACTAATCATGCAAATATTGGCCAGCACCTACAAACATTAAGATCCAAATGAAATATGAAATAAAAATATCAATCAATATAAATTAGAGATCATATAAATATGTCTGGCCACATCTAAACTCTAAGAAAAACTGACCCAAACATAAGTGGAAAAGTAAATACAACCATCAAAGAAAGAAAAAGACTAAAGGAAAGAGAGAAAACAAATTTGATAACAAGCCTTTTCTCCTCCATTATCTTCTTCTTCCTCAAATGTTCTTCCTCTTCCAAGAACAAACCCTATAAGCTCTCCAAGAACAAACCCCTAGGGTGCTCTGCACCAAAGAGAGCTTGTTTCTCAAAAACTCCAAAACTGGCCCCTCCCTTTTTTGTTTCTAGGGCTTGAGCTTTAAAACCCTCCATTATGAACTCAAAATGGACTTAAAATTGACCAAAAACCAACCCTGAATGTCGTGGCGTTGCTGCAACTTTCATGTTTTTGCACCAACTTTGTAAGGAGAATAACTTGTCAACCCAACACACGGTGACTTTGGACTCGCAACATTTATGTAGAATCTAGACATAGCCAGAAAGAACACTTTAGAAATGATGATGTGACGTAAGTTGCCAAAATTCTCCAACTAGTCTCTTTTGAGATTTCTTTTCTTTTTCCTTCAATTACCAAGAGTCATAACTTGGTCGTTTGATGTCTAAATAGAGTGAATAAGGTCTCTTTGGAAAGCCTGAGAAGTCTACTATCCATCCATATAAACATTGTAGCCATTTGGGATCATCTTGAAGTTAAAAACATCAAAACACAATAACTGCCGCTGCATGTATAGTTTGCTGATTTTTAGGCTTTATCTCTTTGTTTTTGCTCCATATTGGCTCATGGTTGACCTAATCACAAATTGAACATTTAGAGCATTAGATCACTTATTTATATAATAAAATTAATAAATATATAAGAAAAAAATATTGATAAAATGAGTATAAAGTATACTCATCAATATGCCCTCCTAAGCTCTTTGCTTCTTTTAACTTTTCTAATAGTGTTTTCCGGGCTCATATTTTCTGTCATCCTTCTTCAGTCAATGGATCTTGTGACCCCAATCCTGAGCCGTGGCCACCTGCTGTGGGATTGCACCGCCAAGCGTGCAGTCTATATTCGTGATCTTAACTGAGGAACTGGAGCAACGCGCGATGGATGGTATGAGTTGAGCGTGAGGAGCACTCGACAGAGTAAGCTACCCATTGAAGTGGATGGTTGGCTCCGCGTTGCATGTCAGCGTGGCCGAAGTGGGAGAAACATTGCAAATGGAGATCAAGAAACCTAAAACAAATGTCTCGAGCTGTCCAAGAATTGTTGGTCAAGTTACAGGTTGGGGAAGATTGTGGCCAAGAAGATCGAAGCTGTGACTGACTTAAAGGGCAAAGGGCATTTTGATGTTGTGGCTCATAAGTTGCCTTATGCTCCGGTGGATGAGAGACCGATGGGGAAGACTATGGGCTTAGACTTGATGTTTGACAAGGTCCGAAAATGCTTGGAAGATGTGGCAAGAAACATTGGGGTTGTATGGAATCAGTGGTGTTGAAAAACTACCCTCTTGCAGAAAATCAATAATGAGTATTTTGGTACAAGAAACGACGATTTTGATGTAGTGATATGGGTAGTAGTGTCGAAACAAATCAGCATAGAAAAAAATTCAACAAGTGATTCTGATGAATTGGGACCTGTGGGATGAGAATGAAGAATAGCAGCAAGGAGGAGAAGGCTACAAAATATTCAGTCGTTATAAAGCTTAAAACTTTGTGGTATTGCTTGATGATATTTAGGTTTCATCAGGTCCTCAGAGGTGGGGATCTCTCTACTGAATGATCAAACCAAGTCCAAAATACTACTCACTACGTGATCTGAACGGGTATGCAATGACATGGAAGTTCCATAGGCTTGAAAAGGAATGTTTTGACACTGACGAAGCATTTTCTCTTTCATATAAAGGTCATGAGAATTGCTTGTTCACATCCAGATACAAAAGGCTCGCCAGGATTGTTGTTCAGGAATGCAGAGGATTGCCACTTCATGTCTCGTTGCCAAAATCAACAAGCAGTATGTCCCCATATTTGCATTAATTGAAGAAAACCAAAGATTACCCAGCAAAGTCAAAAAGGAGACTCATGTGTTTTCAATTTTGAAATTTAGTTACGATCGACGTGATATCATCAAATTTATGCTTCCATTGTTCAATATTCTCTAAAGACCATAGCATTAGAAACAACACCTCAATACCTTGGATTGGGAGGTTCTTATTTCCAATTATTGATACATAGAAACACGCAACCAAGGAAAAGAGATTATTAGAAGCTTAAAATTCGTATGTCTCTTAGAATATGCTAGGATAGTAAGATGCATGATGTGATCGCACAGTGGCCCATAGTTACTGGGCGTGTGAATACGGGGAAGAGAAGCAAAAAAGTTTCGTACTAGAAGATGTTAAGTTGATTGAGGCACATGAAACTGTGAAATGGAAAGATGCTCAACTGATTTTCTTATGGGATTCAAATATCAATGAAGAACTCTCTCTATCACCTAGTTTCCTCAATCTCCAGACTTTGATTTTGAGAGATAGTAAGATGAGTACAATCTTAAGGGATCTTCCTGATGCATGCCTTACATTAGAGTTTTGGATTTGGAGGGTAATGCGAAATTACAGGAGTTACCTTTGGAGATTTTTAGATTAGTGAGTTTGGAATATCTGAATTTAAAATGGTTAAGTACAGAAAAGATGCCTATAGAGCTAAAGAATTTGACAAAACTGGAGGTTTGTTATTGCACTATGGACCTTCAAGTAATTCCACCAAATGCGATATGTTGCCTTTCAAATTTGCAGATGTTTAGTATGATATTAGACGGCTTTTTTTACCAATGAATACGAGGAGGGCTACTTGGTATCAGTGTTGCAGGAAATGGAGTGCTTGCAATACCCGGAGCTGATGTAACATCGACTTACCCACAGCACAGTTGCAAAATCTTTCACCCCAGAAGCTACAGATTTGCACACAAAATCTACAGCTCACCAGGTGCTAGGGTTTGAAGGAGATGGAGCTGCCGCTTTCAACTTTGCAAAGAATGAAGTGGCTTGAATTTCAGAACTGTAATTGGGAAATGGAGAAGAACAGGGATTTTCTCGAAGTCTCATCTCAAACTCAAACTTCCTCAACCTTGTTCATGTACTCATTGAAGGGTGTCAATTCTTGGACTTGACTTGGCTTATTTATGCTCCAAGCCTTGAGTGGCTGATGGTCAACCGCAGTGCTAAAATGGAAGAAATTATAGGAGGGAGGAGGGTGAGACTAATTAGTGAAAACGAAATTGAATACAGACGCCTCAGCATATTCTCAAGACCTGAGGAGCTAAAGTTGAGGGATCTCCTGTCTAAAGATATCTACGTGTCAGCTCTGCCCTTCCCTTCCTCAGATACATCAAAGTTTCTTAAATGTCCAACCATGAAGTTGTTGGCGGGATTCAACACTGAATGCCACCAACGTACAGCTTTTAGCAAAATTGAGGGGGAACTAAGTTGGTGGGAGAAGTTGGAGTGATATTAGATACCTCGCACATTTTCACTCCCTATTTCAAAACATGTTGATTGGAACTGAGGAGATGGTCAGAGAGCTATATATACGTTATATTTGCATGAACGATTGTCAAAAGGTTTCATTTATTTTCTTTCCTACCTGTTTTAAGACAAAACCCATTGGTGCAAGTGTTGTTTCCAGCAGTCTTTGTTTTGCTTCTTCTCACTACAAGAAAAACCGTAATTAGAGACTGACAAGTGTCTCACCTATAAATAAAGATGGATTTAGAGATGAATTGCAGACATAAAAAACCTTCAAATTATAAATTAATTAGGGATGGAAATTTTGTCTTTGGATTGAGATCTTAATAAAATTCGCCTTTAATGACTTTAATAAAATCCATCTCCGAATAGAGACGACTTCTTTGTTTCTATCTATTTAGAGACCTTAATTTCCGTCCCTATCTCGCAGAGATCTATCTGGTCTCACCTAATAAGGGACAAACTGGTTTTCCGTCTGTGATTATACAACTTGAAAATAAAAAAGAGTAAGACTAAAAATTTCAAAATCTCTTTGTCCCTCAAAGCAATCTGGGTTTTTTTTCCCTAATATTTGTTTATTTTAGAAAATATCATATTTGTCCATCTATCTTTTGGTCCTATAATATCTGTACCGGAGGATCTATCTGTCACATCCCTACCCTCGCCTAGGTAAAGAGAGGGGTCGTAGCACGGGACTGAGACTCTTTAACTTGTTTTTCGGATATTGGTGGGCCCATATATATATATATATATATATATATATATATATATATATATATATATATATATATATATCTATAGAAAATAAATCTTTCTCGTACTACCACCGTAGTGGTGCTTTAACCGCCCCGAACATACTTCAGTCCCATTACTTGGTACATAACAAATTCCATTGTGTGAACCTTATCATTGTTAGCCCCGGGTTGATGCGAATGTCACTGATGTCTCTTTAAGATTCTCCTACACTGATAACACTGCGGCTAAGCTTATAGCTTAAAGCGGGAAAACAGATAATCAGCTTATGACCAGAAGTGGTCCACAATTACAGATACAAAATATCATACAAAGGGTCGAAGTTTCTTTCAGCATAACATAATTCTTATAAACTACAGCCCCATATCTCCCGTAAGAGTTCAAAACATGTATCTATATCACGTATTTATCGTAGCTACATATAACGAAATTCTTCAATTGAAATTTTTCCTATCTTCCGTAGAATCTCGCAATGTGGATCTTGCGCTGTAAGGTACCCGTAGTATAATACGTAATGCAGCATAACCGATTACTTATGCTATCTTCTTGTTCATTATTCAAATTCTTATCATATAAATGTTCAGATATGTCATATTATTTAGATAGACAACATATAAGTATTTCGTCTCAGATGCAGTAACAATGAATGATGTGAACACAACACAATAGGTACCCAAAGGTACTCTATATGATTGAATAGAGACGCAATCAGCCCATGTAATGTGGCGTCGTACACTAATGGTGAGTATCGGCTAATCGATCGTGAGACGTAGCACGCCCACTAGAATTAGAAAAGGTTCACATCAATGGAGGTGCCTATTCATTCTATTCGCCTTAAGCAGAGCATACACTATATAGTCTTACTGGGCTGTTATACTGTTTTAAACACATTAACAAATGAGGGCAAGAAACAATGTTTGCCCAACCAATTGACGCTAGCTGGCCAAGTAGTGTACAAAAAATTTCATATAATTTTTATGTATCTGTACGAACCTTTTCATTCTCTTTATTAGGATCCTCATTAATCCAATGACATCATAGAATTAATCAAGAGAGGAACCAAAACAGATCTCAGCAGACTTGATGGGGTGCAGTAGAGGTTCACCTAGCGGCACTACTACGCCTAGTAATTTAAAGTGCGTAAATTCTAAGTCAAATGTCCATTTTTGCTATTCGGGTCCTTCATTTTCATTTTATTTGCAAATCAACTTATTCTAATTTCTAACTTAGCACATAATCTTCTCTCTCTTATGTTATGAATCTTTGTCCTTAATGTCAAATTACCAATTTCCAGTTCTTAATACTCAAATTTCCGAGAAATACTTTATTACTTATATTATACCCTAAACACGTAATAAACTATTATAAGAGATAATTTGGGGTCTGTTAATTATCACACATTCTTCACATGCCAAACATGGTTAGGTTTTTACGATAAGAAAATTTGTTACAATAATATTTTAATTATATAATCACATTATATACATTTTTGTTTCAACTCACAGAACAAAAGTTCGGGGAAAGAAGCCTTGCCATACTACGAAGTTGTTTATTCGCAATCATACTAAAAGGAGCGATGGCTCATTTGTCAATGAGAGTTTTCAAAGTTTTGAATGTTGCATCTTTAATTAAATTTAATGCTTTATTATATTAATGAGTTAATTTTTAATTACTAAATTTATAAATTCTAATGTGATGTGGTTTGAGTGTAAGATGCATTTCATTCACTACTGGATCAATAATAACCTTTTGTCATGGGAGATGCCCGAATCAATAATAATATTAATGTCCTTCATGTATCTCATTACATAATATCCACATTCCACACTACCCGTCATTTCGACACTATAAATGAAAATGAAAACCATTACATCAGGTCCTTCAATTAAAATGTATAAATTTTAATGCTTTAGTACTATGAACTAATTTATAGACTATAACAAAGTTTTATTGTAATTTCATACTTAAATCCACGAATCCCTTTTTTACCCCATAGGGATCTCTCTTGAGGTTATTGTCGTGTGATTTAAATCTTAATGCCCTATACAATGGCAATAATATTAGGTAATGTAACATAAATCATTCAAGTATCAGAATCTAAAACTTACATGTTAACACATCCTTCAAATCATCACATGGTTGATGTAGCATTGGGTCAAGGAAGTATGCTGTCATCAGTTCTGTCTCTGGGCTACTAACACCCAATGGAAATCAGGAAATTTTTTTATTAAAGTGAGACATTTAGTAAAACTATATGGTAAACTTATAACTGTCATAAACTCACTCCGGTCAGAGAACAAAAATATATTTCAATATTCATTTGAAAATTCGCTGATTCGATTTGCATTAATCTCTAGACCTATTTTTCTTCCTTCTTTCCTTTCTTCTGCTTCTCCCATTCTAGCTTTAGAAACCAATGCAGTAAGTGGGCCAAAGCAAATTGCTTCTCTCACTACAGATCAAATCCTACTTTCTTACATACAAGTGCCTAATTGTGACCAAAAATAATTTCACAAATTATTAAATATTTTTATATAATCTAATATAATACTATGAAATGGAAAACTATAATGTAATTTTAGGTAGGATAATTAAGATATGCAGCCTCTCACCATATATAGAAGAGGAATATAATTGGACCTGACACTTCCTTTCACGAGATTATAATACAAGCAGGTGGCTATGTTGTGAAGTTGTTTCCTTTAAGCATGAATAAAGCTAGAAAAATAAAACAAGTTAATTTTAGTGTGATTGATCTTGAAGCTAAGGTTTAAAATCAAAGCTTCAATCACCTCACCACAAGGGAGAAATGTAAGAGGAACAAAATAAGTAAAGCGAAAGATACGTTTCAGGTACCTTAGAATGTTTCCTAAATAAGTAAAAAATTCAAGTTGGTAATTTCTGGAAGAAGATGAATTCGTCAAAATAACGATTTGTATCAAACCAAGTTAGTAGGAATATATTAATAATAAAAACGTTATTATATTAGTGGAGGAAAGCAAGCAAAAACTGAGTCAACATCTAAGTACACTAAAAATAAAGACTTGATAATTCATGTTCCTGTAATGGACGACAAATCGAATAATTCAAGAGAACTAGTCACCGATTACATTGAAGGAAGAGAGTTAATTCATTTAGGTAATATACAAAAAGGAGGGATTTTTAACTGAACAAATTTGGTTCAGAAAATAAGGTTTAAAAAGAAATTAAAATTTACCATAGTTTAATTATGCGGAATCTTTTATCGAAAATTGTTATGTAACTTTTTTAAAACCTATGAAAAACAACCAAGAATGATATTTCAATTAAAAGATAATGTTAGACAAGCAACAAAAACTTTAATATAGTGCAATAATAAAATAATCATGTTCTTTGTCTACGATCCTAGATCCAACTTAACATCAAAGTCATGGTATGCATAGGGTAAATAACAATTGCCTTCTAAAACCATCATCAAAAGATACATAAAATTTGTCAAATGGAAAAATATGAGATTAATTTCTACATTACTGAACCACAAACTTCTTAATTTCTAATTTTTTTTTCCCATGTCTTATAGGAGAATTCCTTAACTTCAACTCTGGGTAATTTTTAATGAATTTTTCGATCCTCACTTCGCATGAATCAATAAATATCCAAATTAGAGTTACAAATTTATTAGAAATTTATATTTCATGTGAAATGTGATAGATTGCAATGATTCTAGCCTTGACCAAATATTGTACTCACATGATATTTTTGCATCATTTTCGCTAACAACCATGACGGAAAATTGGCAAATTGTTCAGACTGGTGGTCCTGCATGGACCCATGTGGGAGGAAACTTTAAATGCCTAAATTGTCAACTCAATTTCCTATGACCCACTTTCCATTATAGATAATTACTTGTTTTTTATTTTTCCATGCAATAAATAAATGAGTTAATTTGGAAAAGAAGTATAGTCTAAAAGCATTGATAGGAAAACGTGATTGATTATGTACCAAAAATAGTGTGAAGTATGTTATATATGAAATTAATGATAAAAAAATATATAGAAATTGAAGGATATAACGGGAGGTGTGTACTTAAGACTTCATCCCAAGGAACATTCCTTACAAGCATCTAGTTCCATCTTTGTTTTCATATATCACCTAAATATACTTCTTGGATTTATCCGCATAGCTTAATGTTTCACCCCACAACACATATTTAAAAAATAATTAGTTCTTCTCAAGTATTTTTGTTCATATATATATATATATATATATATTTACCAAATATGTGAAAGAAAAAATTATCTCAGTTTATTTTTTTTATAAAGCATTTCTAGTTGACCTACCAACTTTTGTGGAACTGAAAAGAAATAATTTTTTATATAGGAAGTGGGTTGTATATGTCACTTAATTAAAGAATGAAAATTTGAATTTTAGGCAATATGCATGATCACAGAGCCTCAAAGAATAGTGTAGTTTGAAATCAAGTAATATTAAGAGTTTAAGAATTAATCACTGGAAGTGTTTGGAAAGTGGAAAGCTTTTCGAATGACATATTCCCCAACTTAAATAGTTGTTTGATCCCTAAATCCTCTCTCTTGAGTCAAATACAAAGAACAAATAAAAAGAGGGAAGAATAATGTTTCATTTAAAAAATAGCATATGTCATATTCCTCCGGAACAAAGGAAAGGAAACCTTTACTCCAATTATAGAAAGGGTAAAAGATGTCAGAGCATTGTTGAGTAAAAATTATGAATCACAATGCAGTATGTGTCGCTCGTGTGTGTGCTTTCTGTCACTCAAGTGTGGGATGATGTTTGAGACGAAAGAGGTGTTCCATGGTAGATGGGAACCATATGAGACGTGGAGGGAGAGGTGATGTAAAAATAAGAGCATTTCATAGGAGATGGATATTTTCTTGAGACTGGGAGAGAAACAAAGAGAGTGAGACAAAATAAAGGTTCAGCTTTCATCACCCCCAATGTCTCGACATTTGATGGTCCTCTCACCATCAACCCTAATCCTCCATCAACCCTAATACTCCATTTTTGCGTCTTCATTCATCATATGAATTTTTATTTAAAAATGAGGCAAGAGAAAAACATGCGAACAAGGGTGAAGAATGGCCCAAAGGTCAGAACTCCACATCAAACACTTCATACCAAAAGTAAAAATGAAATCTTTGTTTGTCGAGGGTTTGGGGAAACAATCTATTATTATCATAAAGATCAATAGTCGTTAGAAATTTCTCGAAAAAGATGAAAAAGTTCCAATGGGAAAATGAAAGAGGTTAAGGAAAAAAGGTGAAATAGGGAAAAAGAAAAAGTTGTCTCGGCTGAAGATTTACCACCTTTTAAAGTCTCCGAACAACTTTGAATACACAAGTGATAGCTTCAACTACATGCTTTGATGGAATGTTCTAATAGGCTCGGCCAAAGGTTCCTCTATTTTGTATAACGATACGAGGAAAGAAAGAAAGAGGGCCAGGGAAAATGGGAAAATGGGGGAAATGAATGAAAAGGATTCTCCCACACAAAATTTTGTTCAATTAAGGAAAATTTTAAATATTTAAAATTTGATAAAATAAAAACATATTAAATATATGCTTCTATATTAACTTAAACACATATTCGAAAACTATTTTATTAAAATGTTTGCTTTTCTTATATTTTAAATATATGGTTAATTATTCTACATCTCACTTTAAAAATTTTATAAATTATAGAGTTCATTGATCTATTTTAATTTATTTAAGAAGTTAAATTTTAAAATAAAAATTTAAATTTTTAAAATTAAAAATGATAAATATAAAAATTAAAACCTGAGAAAATTCAATTTTTTTCAAAATGGCAAAACTAAGATTTTGTCAGAATAGTACGTAGAAAACCCGAAATTTTCAGATCTCTATTTATTTAAACTACTTCACCGTTGAATTCATTTCACGAAATCTAGTTACCCTGTCAAATTTCATCGAATTCCAAGACAAATAAATTTCGCTCGAGATATCTGAGGTCGCAGTGATTAGCCAGCAGGTTACATGTGGATGCCACATGGAACCTTAGATAGCACATGGCATGAGAGGTACTTATTCTTGTTATTTATAGAACTTAACTCTCAGATTTTGGGTGTCACAAAATGCACAAATCATCCTCACAAATAATATCAACAAATGAAATGATAATATATTCCATATTAAAATTATAATACATGTATAATAATAATATTTTATTATTTTATTTCTTTAAAAGATAAAATAATTCAATGATGTTAAAAAACGTCAAAATGGAAAAATTTTACACTACACGACATTTTGTAATAAGCGCTATTGAACTTAATATTACAATTAAATTAATGACGCTTAAAAGCTGCCAAGGATCAAACAATATTGATTTTACTTCAGAGAGCGAGGAGGAGATGTCTCAACTAAAGGAGGGGTCGTCCAATCCTCATCCGCCGATAATAATAGAATTTGTTAAAAATGTCCGGGAGTGAAGAACCAGAATATACGATTGGCTCGAAATATCAACATACCGAGCATCGCTTTAGTGGCAGAATTTCACCGCTGATAAATGCCATACGCCATGGGTTAGAGGATCAATTGCAGTATGTGCAAGAAGAGAATAAGTTGTTACATGATTAGTTTAAGGATTTGCAGGGCCAACACCAAAAAATGTAAGAGCAAAACGAAAAGATATAGGAGCAAAACCAAAAAATGCAGGAGGAGATGTAGAGACAAATGCAGGAACATGACCAAAAATTCCAAGAGATGCAAAGACGCATGAAAGCTGTCACGGACGCTTCGGCACCCGAGTGAACCATTTGGTCAAGAGCTGCAGGTCTGACAAATATAACCATTTTGTTATTTAAGAATACAATTGATTTTATAATTAATTAAAAGTATTGTCTATTTCAACTTATTTAATGAAATCTATTAATTTAGCTACTAAACTACATCTTAATGATTGCATATAATTGGTTTTAAATGACAACAAGATCGGTATAAAAAGTCAAGACATGTCAGTAAAAAATATTAGTATATATAGACAGAATAGAGACAGATTTTTCCGTCTCTAATTAGAAATAGAGACGAAATTTTTCCGCCTCAGATTTGAGAGACTTCAGAGACTGAAAATTTTGATCTCTAATTTGAGACATAAATATTTGGTCTCTAATCTCGAGATGTATCGTTTCGATTTCTCGATCAAAGATTGCACGTTTCGTCTCGATCGAGATGCGGAATTTCGAGACCAAAAATTTTTGTGGTTCGATTGGGGAGATGGATTATTTTCGTTCTGTGATTGTGGACACGACTTATTCCTGGCCTATGATCAGAGACAACAAAACCGCCCCGACAGAGACCTGAATCTGGTCATTGGAAATTGTAGACGATATAATAACCGGCTCTAATTTAGAGACTAAAATCGCCCCTAATTCGTCTCTCGATTACGCACTCCAATCATCCGCTTTGTCAGAAAATTCGAAGGAATCACATACCAACGTTTTTAAAACCGAAAATTTCATCTCTAATCCGTCTGAAATTTTGTTTCCAAGTGGATTGTGAGACTACAACTCACGCGCATCAGCCTTTTTTAAGACCGAAAATCTCCATCTCAATATGTCTCGAAATTCTGCTTCAAACGTATTATTAGAGATAGAATCGTTCTAAATGAAGTTTTTTGTCAAGGTTCAAGACCTTGAATTAGGGAAAATAAGATAAACACAATAAGTTTCAAGCAGGTCACAGTGTAATATTCTCACACAAGTCAGTTGTGTGGCAATGTGGGGTTCCTACCATTTCAATTTTGTTATATCATTCATCGAGGATGCACAAATAGAGCTCAAAAGTGGAAGCATGAAGAATTTTTATCGGCTTGGCTCGTATAAACCTCGTTAAAGCAACTGGCAGAGAGAGTGTGTTCTCAGGCCATTAGACTTTCCAAGACAAGGTCAGTACAGTGATTCATGTAATAATCTCCTAAACAATCCCATTATTGATTTACTGAACCATGAGATTTTATTGTAAAGGAATCCATCAGCTTAAGGGTAGGTACATGTGGCAAACATATTATTATCATTCCAAATGTCACGCTCGAAACCCAATCTCTGTGGCACGACCGCCAATTCACACCCCAAGCCTTCAAATTCTTATGGCTCATGGGAAACACTGAACCTTCCTTGTAACTAGATTTTTGTCCAAATACCAAAACACATGTTCGCAGTAAACGCAAGAACCTCTCTAAATTCATAAATTCCCTCCAAATCTAAAAATTTCATGGTCGATAAAAATTACTTCTAAATATTCAAATCTCAATTATGGCTGTCATATAAAGTTGTTCGTAATATAACAATATTCGAGATCTCTAAATCCCACTCATCAATAGAGGGGAAAAGGAATGTTTATCCAAGCTGATCTTTCTAATTAACTTCAAAACCCAACATTTCATACAACATGAACCATGAGCCAACAGATCCAACATAAAAGTCTCTAATCAAATCCCAATGATGACGAACTCCAACCTAGCCATCACTTCCCCGCAAACCAAAAGTACCCGAAAATATGTCAACTAATGGGAGTGGAGCTAAAGCTCAATAAGAAATACTAATACGCTTCACGGATCAAAAAGTTTTCAATCATATAACAAATAGGAGATGTTTTTCATCAAAACTTTTGATTCAAAATAAGTCGGGAACATTAACAAAATATACTTCCAAAACATTCTCACATCCATTTCAAATCTGCTTTCATATCAAATGTGATCCTAAACAATTTCATATCAAATTCGATTCAAACACTTTCATATCAAATCCAACATCAAATACATTTCAAATATATTTTTCTCCGGTCATCAAACAACAGCCACAGATGACTCAACAGAGCTAGTCAAATCGTTCCTTTTAAGGTGATCTGAACCAAACACTACTAGTACTAAGAACTCCTAGTCCAAACCCCTGTGGAGTCGGGTCAAACCAATTACATTCCCTCTACCTCTCAAGAAAATGTAAAGGTCAACTATTATATCCTCGCTGATTGGTACGAATAGTACAACTATTATATCCCGCTGATTGGAAAGTAAACATACAGCTCACCTCTCCTTTCTCCTCACTGTTTCTCCCATCTATTATTCCTGGCCGGCTGTACAACCAACTGTAGTATCAAATATTTCATTCAAAATTTCAAATCATAAACATCATATTCCACATTTTCTTTCTTAAACAAACAAATCTCAAAAGTACAATCATACAAAACTACTTTCTTGATCCATGGATAATAAAATAAAACAAGTAAAACTTTTCAAATCAAGTTTATATATAATTCGCTTTAAAATAATTTTTCATCCTCAAATGAAGTAAAACAAACAAATTTTCTTTTAAAGATCTCGCGATTAATATCCTTTACACGTACATATATATAAAATAATAATTTTTCGAAAGTCACATTAGGAATCCCTTACTCCCCAAAGTAGAGTACTCAAAGTTTTTTGAAAGAGCTTAATCCAAAGAATTTCATCTCAATGAAATATTTCTAAAAATAATAAGGAAGAGACTAGTTTCATCACACTATTATTTATTCTAAAACTTTCCTAATTTTGATATTCTTAACAATTATATTATTTTTTTGTTCACTTCAAACATATCTAGACAAATCGCTCAAATGATAATTATTTGAATTAGTAGTTTTATTAAATTTATCTCTTCTAGTTTTATTTTTTAATAATTTATTTATTTTTATGATCTTATCAAATATATGTATTTATTTCCTATAATTAAGTAAATAATATTCTAATCATATTCCTTATCTAATAAAATCTCAATCCTTTAATAAAATATTTACTTCAAGCCAAAATACATATATATTTAAATACTTATCAAATACATATATTTATACAAAATCTCGCATTTTCAAATTTAATTTAATTGTTTATCATTATTTTCTTCAAAAAATTATTCTTAAATATTTTTTCTTCATTCTCATACCAAAGAATTTAATGCGACACCACCAATTCTTATTTTATTTCTTTTTTTTTTTTTAAAGAACGGAACAGAAATCTAAATCGACTTCTTCGTGGTCATCTAAACCGGAAGAAAATTAAAGAATCTACATCAAAGAAATTCCAAAATAAAATAAAGAAAGATCTTACCCAGGTAAATTGCTCTTCAAACCTCGATCCGAGCCGTCATCTGAATTCTACTCAATAGAGAAATTCTAAAGCGAAGAATAGAAACGATTTTCTTTTCTTACTCCAATTTATACTGAGTAGATTCATTAAGAAGTTACCTTTTACTCCCCTCTTTCATTAATTTTACTTATTATGATTCACATTATAATTTTTGCAGGTCATTAAATTAATTGATACTCTATTATAATGACAATTCTTCATGTCATTATACCTATTTTATTTCCCATTTATACTCTTCTTTTCATGTCATTATACCCTATTTTATTTCCAGATTTATACCTCTTTCATGTCATTATTTTCCTTAATTTATACTTTATAGCACTCCCGGGCTTATTATTATTTTCCGTAACTTATACCTATACAAATTCCTATCATTATTATTTTCCCTAACTTATACTCCAAACAATTCTCGGGTGTTATCTTCCTCCTTTATAAAAAAGTTTAGTCCTCTAAACCTCGAATTTCACCCGAGTCTTGAAATAATTTATGATGTTTTTCTCTCATCTCTTCTTCTAACTCCTATGGCCTCTGATACCACAGATCGCTTCTATAAGACTTTTACTAACTTGACAACAGCATGTCGTAGAATCTTATTCATCACATCCACAATTTGAACGGGCACTTCTTCATAGGTCAAGTCCTCAAAAATCTAGATAGGCTTCAACTCCACAACATGAGAAGCATCGAAAACATATTTCCTCAAGGTCGAAACATAAAACACATTATGTAACTCGGGACAGCCCTGGGGCAAGGCTGCTTCTGCACGCCAAGGTACTCTACTTCTAATGTTTCAAACAGTTTCACAAATCGAGGACTGAGTTTTCCTTTTCTCAACAGATTTTCAACTTCCAAATATCTCAATTTAACTCAATAAGCAACTTTAAAATAACATAATCAAATTTTGCAACCAAATACCAAATATTTCGATTATCAACATAACACTTCAGCGCATCTTGATTTTCTTCCAAACTCTTCAATCGTGATTATCCTTTCGTAGTCAATTACACAAGTTCATGTGTTAATTATTTTTTCTCCACATAATTCATACTACTAAGGGATCATAAATCATTTATGTCCTTCAAGACATAACTTCATCATTTAGCTTAAAACTATTCTACAAGAAAATTTAACCCCAGCAAGAACTCATTCGATTACTTTCCAAGTCTAAAACAATATATCTCAACAAATATTTCCAACTTCTATGACATTTTCTCCTCAATTAATCATTAGTCTAAGTATGAAAGCTAATATCAAAACTAATCTTAAGACTTCAAATTTTTTTTTTTTTTTTTTTTTGACGAAGTCAAAATCTAAAAGTAAAATAAAAATTTTATTACATACTTAGAATCAAATATTTCATACATTATTAAAATCTCCTTTAGTATCGAGAAGCTAGTCTACTGTAAAATTATTAGACTTCATCCGTACAATAAACCATCATAATGAAACATCATTATCAACTAAGGTTCTTAGTAACCCTATCACAAAATCCATGGTAATAAGTTTTCACACTCATTTAAAGTATAAAGTAGCGCAAAGCAATTATTAGTCTTTGATGCAAACCTCCATATACGATCACACTAAACCCAAAGTCATAAATAATGTAATACCTTACTTCATATGACCATCAAAATTGCCTTAAATATTTAAACTTTTTGCATCCTTTTAGTGTAGATCAAACTTAATGTAATAAACCTCCTTCAAAAGTTGTCTTCATGTTCCATTATTTAAGCACATTAAGTCTAATCCTACTTCAAGATCTTATTATCTTATTAAACACAAACAATGGTTCCAAAAGTTCAACTAGTTTCAAATAATTCTTATAAAATCTAATTTCCAAAAAACAAACTTAGCTGCACCAAAATGTCAATTATAAGAACTCAAAAATCCAAAGGTATAACATAGACTTGTAAACATCCCAAATCATACAACAATTCTTACATAACCTTAAATGATTTCCAAGGAATCAATTTTTTTTTTCTATTTAAGGTATGGGAATCACAAGATTCTCATTGTTTTATTAAGATCGACAATGTCATCAAAATCCTTAAGTAATGTATCAATATCTTCTATTTCTGCTTTAAAAATTATTTTAAGAAGACAAAGACTTCAAACTCTCATAAACTATGAGTAGATCATATTAAAAAAATGTTCATATCTTAAGTGCAAAATCATTTTGCCTAACTTCAAATCATAATAAGGTAGTTTTCTCTATCTTAAAATTTCAATTGTCTATAAAATATATCAATTTTTCCATGTTGCATATGGACACAACATAAAACTCAATGAAAGGCATCATTATGCAAACACAAATCTTTGCGAACCCAATGAAATAATCAAAATAAGAGTCGCCACTAATTTGCTCTTCAACTCTATGAAGCTATCATCATAGTTATAAGACCAATCAAACTTAACTTCTTTCTATGTCACTGAAAATATAAGATAATCTTAAAAATCTCAATAATTTATTTGTAGTGCATCACAAATCCCAAGAAACTTCAAACTTTAATAACAACATCAGATCCTTCAAATTCAAATCGTTTTTATCACTCATCACATTGACTTAAAAGACTTAATAACATTTCTAAGCAAATAATTACCTCAAGGCTTAGTTTATGCGTGAATAATTCTATCCACATGATTCCTTCAACTAAAACTCAAGATAACTAAGAATATGGAAAGACAATATTTTCCCAAAACAATCAACAACAAATAAAAGGTAGTAAGCTCCACCATTCCTCAAAATCAAACAAAACCTTAATGTTTAAGGAGTATTAAGTCAATCCAATATCCTTCTTACCAATCGTCATAAAAGAATCCCAAACCAATTATATTGTCCATAATGACATGTCCCAAAGAAGTGACAAATTCAAATCATAATTCATATTGATAAAAGTATATTCACTAAAACCAACAACAAAACAAAGATAAAAGAGTGTGTAGTGAACTTTAACTAGTCATCAAGAAATCATTTGTCTAACATACCTTTGCACGTAATGCCAAGAATACCAAACCGATATGAACCATCAACTATCCATACAATAAGTTTAAACAAGTTCCCGTTAAGATAATAAATCGCTCGATTCCACTGGGAGCCTGAATTTTTTCTTTCTCTCTATACTTCAAGCTACCAAAGAGCACTCAATCACTCCTATTCCTCTTCCTTTGTCGTCTCTCTATACCTGTGAAGCTCTTCATTATCTTTCTCATAATGAAGGCCTGCCTACCACCTCAATAGTCTCACCAACTCGTAATTGATATCCTATTGTTCAAATAAGGCTTTAGTCCATCTCGAAACTTTAATGTTTTTTCCCTCCTATAAAGAATCAACTGGTAAGGCAAAACGCGTGATAGTTCTGGTAAACTTAGCTCATACCGGGCCACTATCAAATCCCTCTGCTCCAAATGCACAAACTCTCCCACCTGCATTGGCCGAACACCATCGTGAAAGTACTTTATAAAACGCCTCCTGTACTATCTCCAAACACAGGCCCCATCCTAAAAGCCCTACTATGAGCTACAATTATCCATTTCATTTAACATAAATGTTGCGTAAGAGGTTTTTTAAGTTTGTCCTCGTAATAATCAATGACACAAAGAATTTTCATCATCATAATCCAAGCCTCTCCTCCGTCATTGGATTCAGGGCACTGAAAATAGGTGGGGACTCCAACTCTTAAAGTCACAGCCGAGCCACCCCTACTAGATGAGGATCATTCTCACCATTACTTCCAAGAAATAGCCCGCTTCTCAACCAATCCAAACAAAGTCCCCAACATCTATAAAGCCCTTCAAGACTCATAGGGGGCAAAGCCTCTCAAAGCGGAGGAGGTATATTCATCATTAAATTTTTACTATTTGGGAAGATGCAAGTCCTCACAAGATGGTGTTCCCATAAAGCAAAAGGTATAACTAATCTAGCCATTAAGAAGCCATATAGTTAGAATTGTAGTGGAATTAAATGAATCCTGACTAGGGGACAGAAGTCGAAACTAAGCTAATGCATCACTCATCTATTCTCAAAGGTAAACTAAACGAAATCCCATCAAGATCATAACCTATAGCTCTGACACCACTGCACTCCGAAACCCACCCTGTGGGACCATGATCACACTATAATCTCAAGCTTCAAATTTTAAGGTTTGAAGTGAAACCACACTAACCTTCCTCAGAATCGATTGGCCCAAATACCAAACACATGTTCGTATAAATGCGCAACCTTCAAATCATAAATCTCCAAATTCAAAATTTAAGCCATAAAAATTACTTAAATATTCAAATCTCAATTATGCATGTCATATAAAGTTGTTCGGGGACATAACAATATTCAGGATCTCTCAAATCCCACTTTGTACTAATATAAAAAGGAATGTTTATCCAAGTGACTTTCTCAATTAACTTTCAAAACCCAACATTTCAGATAAACATGAACTTATGAGTTCAACATGATCCAACATAAAGTTCTAATCAAATCCTAATGATGACGAATCCCCAACCTAGCCATCACTCCCTCACAACCAAAGTACCAAAATATGTCAACGAACGGGAGGAGCTAAAAGCTCAATAAGAAATACTAATACGCTTCATGTGATCAAAAGTTTTCAATCATATAACAACAGAGAGTTTTTCATCAAAACTTTTGATTCAAAAATAAGTCGAACATTAACAAAATATACTTCAAAACATTCTCACATCCATTTCAAATCTAAGCTTCATATCAAATGTGATCCAAACAATTTCATATCAAATTTTGATTTAAACACTTTCATATCAAAGTTCAAAATCAAATACATTTCAAATATATTTTTCTCTGGTCATCAAATATCAAATGATGCCCAGCTATGTGGGACTTTCAAATGGGTAGCTAGCCACAAATTGTTCCTTTTAAGGGGGACAGACCAAACACTACTAGTATTAGTAACCTCTAACCAAACCCCTGTAGTCTGGTTCAAATCAATTACATCTCACCAAGAAAATGTGTAAAGGTCAACTATTATATCCCGCTGACAAGGGCCGAATATGTCAACTATTATATCCCGTTTGACATGTGGGGCCGAATAGTGTCAACTATTATTCCCGCTGGGATGCGCTCAAACTAAACTGCGGTCAATATTTATCCAAAATTTCAAATTACAAAACATCATATCTCCACATTTTCTTTCTTAAACAAACAAATCTCAAGTACAATCATACAAAAACTTACTTTTCGATCCCCATGGATAATAAATAAAACAAGAAAAAACTTTTTCATAAAACTGTTTATATATAATCATTTAAACAATTTTCATCCTCAATGAAGTAAAACAAATAATTTTTTCGTAAAGATCTGTATTAATATTATCCTTTACACGTACATATATATAAAAAATAATAATTTTCTTAAAAGTCAGATTAGAATCCCTTATCTCTGAAGATACTACAAAAGTTTCTGAAAGAGCTAATCCAAAGAATTTCCATCTCACGAAATATTCTAAAATAATAAGGAAGAGACTATCATCATTACTTATTTTATTCTTAAACTTTCCTAATTTGATATTCTTAACAATTATATTATTTTTGCTCACTTCCAAACATATTTATTGAACGCCAAAATGATAACTATTCAATTTAGTAGTTTTAATAAATTTTATTATTCTCTTTCTAGTTTTATTTTTAATAATTTATTTATTTTTATGATCTTATCAAATATATGTATTTATTTCCTATAATTGCTAAATAATTATTCTTAATCATATTCTCTTATCTAATAAAATCTCAACTCTTAATAAAATATTTACTCACAAAATACATATATTTAAATACTTATCAAATACATATATTTATACAAAATTCAGCATTCTTCAAAATTTATTCTAATTGTTTATCATTATTTTTTCAAAATTATTCTTAAATATTTTTTTCATCTCATACCAAAGTAATTTAATATGACACCACCAATTCTATTTTATTTCTTTTTTTTTTCTTAAAGAACGTAGAATGAAATCTGAATCGACTTCTTCGTGGTTCATCTAAACTGAAAGAAAATTAAAGAATCTACATCAAAGAAATCTAGAAAATAAATACAGTGACTTTACCAGCAGAGAAATTGTTTTTCAAACTCCTAGATCCGAAAGTCAGACACATTCTCTGGAATTCTACCGCCGAGAGAATTCAAAGAAGAATAGAAATGATTTTCTTTCTTACTCCAATTTATACCTCGAGGTAATTAAGAAGTTACCTTACCCTCTTTCATTAATTTTTACCATTATGATCTCGCCATTATACCCTTCGTGTCATTAAATGACCGATACCTATTATGATTGTCAGCTATACCTCTTTCATGTCATTATACCTATTTTATTTCCCATTTATACCTCTTTATGTCATTATACCTATTTTATTTCCAATTTATACCTCTTTCATGTCATTATTATTTTCCCTTAATTTATACTTATACAAATTCCCTATTATTATTTTCTCGTAATCCTATAATCAAGTACAAATTCCTATCATTATTATTTTCCTAACTTATACCTAAACGACTCTGGTGTTACACCAAATCTCGATCCTCATTTGAAATTTGGTGGAATGTTTGAATACAAAGGGGAAGTCTTTCTTATGCTCTAAGACTGCTCTTACTCATCTCTATTGAACTGTCGACATATTCGGCAGGGTAATTGTCTCTGCTACTTTAGGAATTTTTGCATTTCCGAAGAAAACAAGATTATTCTTGTCATGAACTGGAAACGAAGGATCTTGATGATCGTGTTAAGGACTTCCTTCTGCATCACTGCATTTTTCTATAATCCTTTTAATTTCTCAACTTGGGGCGGTCATCGCTTTCTGTTTCAATTACTTGGAGTGTGGTAGCCTTTTCATTTACCCCAAGTTTTCTTCACTCTCTGTGTATCAACTTTTCATGGAGGTCAGTTACTTTCAAAATACTTTCAATAAGGAAGGTAACATGTCTACTATTATAATATTCAAACTCCTTTTCAATGCATACTAGCTTGGATGAAATCGATGACTTGATTTTTATATCGCATTTCCTTCTGGATGCAACAGAGAGGAAGGTAGTCCAAACAAACAGTTACTCCAGGCAGATAAAGAGATTAGTTTACATAATTGCCACCATATGCTATGGATGCTTCTCCTGGCTCGCACATTTTCGTTAGCTCAAGTCACAACAAGACGCGCACTTGTCGCACTAAGTCAAGGTAGTGTTACCAATCCGCCTTAACATTTTCGTCTGGAGTTTCCATTCCTTTGAGATATCGAGACCTTCGTTATGAGCCGACAGAGCCTGGCGACACTGATTTCTCAAGGGCCACCACAGAAGATATTAGTAAAAATGCGCCTTTAACTAATCCACCTAAGTTTGAGGGGCACAACAAGAGAGAAACACCGCTTCAAATCATGATGCCTCTTTCAACCGGGATCACCGGAGCGTGTCAGAGTCGCCAGGTGAGGACCCCAACGTCACCGCTCCGGCCCTTAGTGGGCCCTCACTCACTTGGATATCCCCCGCTTCACAAGGTTTCTTTTCGGCCCAAGGATTCTGAACCCGTCGCCAGAGCTTTAAGGTCCTTAGTAAAGCATCCTTGCTACTAACTCCGAAGTTATTAATTGGTTGTAGTAGTGATGTTTTCAGAGCGCATGAGCTCGAATTCATGAGCGAAGAGTCTCAGGAGCGTGGGGATATCCAAGCAGTGATGGGCCCCACCTAAGGACCGGAGCTGATCTGCAACCCCTGCCACAACAAAAAAGGCGCTTACAGGTCCCCACCCCTGGGCCTACCCGCGCGGAGCCCTCCATCACACCCCCCGGTCCCGATGGTCTCCTCTCACCACTAGGAAATATCCCCCGTCACTGTGGTTTCTTTTCAGCCCTCGCGATTCGAACCCGTCACCAAGAGCTTAAGGTCCTTAGTACATCCTTGCTACCAACCGAGCTACTTTAACACCTCGTCCCGGGAGAGTCTGCGCACATGACAATCGTAGGGGTGTATAAGAGCCCAAGAGGTCACACACCGAAATATTTTCGAGACTAAAGTAGAAATGAAAGTTTACGGAACCCGAAATTGCGGGTATTAAAACCAAGGGTACAATGGTCATTACAAAAAAGGATATTAAAATCAAAATTTAAGGTGTAGAGACGGGCTACGTGAGGTAAACAATGGTTACAATTTTTAACAAAAGATTTAGGGCTAGTTACAATTAATGGAAAGTTAATATAACAAAAGGGAGAAATAAAAACCAATGTCATTCGTTCCAAAAGTTAGGGCTTCACTTCGCTTTGGAAGAGGGGAGAAGAGACAAGAGGGAGAAGAGAAGAGGAAGTAGGTTGAGGATAGAAGATAAGATCAAGGTATGTGTTTGATGGGTTTGTCTTAGTGTATTTTAGATTTCTAGGCTCGGGTATGGAGATTAGTTCTCCTTTTGATCTAGGTTTTGTGCAAAGAGCACATTAAGGTTTCCTTGATTCAGGGGGTTGCGTGAGTAAAAACCCAATTGATGCAAAAGAAACTTGGAATCATCAAATTACATTATGTTTAAAGAATTGGTGGACCTTAGGTAAAGTGTTCTGATTCTTCACCTAAGGTTTTGGTTTTGAGTTTCAAAACACCAATTCACATGTTGTGGAGTTTGCTTTTAGATAATTTCCAAGTTGGGTTTTTGAGGTATTATGAATCATAGAAGCTATATGCAGAATTGGCATCAAAAGTGAGAAATAAACAAATCAAGTGATTTGGTAAGTCCTCTAATTATATTAATAGGAACCACCCAGATTCTGCTTCTGGTCATTTTTGGCCAAGTCCTACCAGAAGCAGTCCTACCGGTAGGACTTGTTCCGTTTTCCTGCTTCGACCGCCGTATTTCGCCTATAACTTCCTCATTTTTATCCCATTTGGAGTGATTCAAGTGGGCTACATAAATAGACTTCAAGGAGACTGTACCACAAAGAAAATCACAAATCTCCTGATCCTAAGTGGCCCAAAAATTCACTCAAGTGGGGCCATGTGCAAGAAAAAATTCCTGCATCAGTTTTGGACATAGAGTAGTCCGGTTGTTTCGAACGTAATCAGTTTCTGTTCAATCGGGTAATTCCGCTGGAATAGAACCCTTAGCACTAACTTTAAAAGAGTATGAAGAGTGTGACTGTCTAGGAAGCACGTTAAGTTATACATTAATTTTGTCGCCGTATTCATGGAGTTGTAGGAGCCAAAGTAAAGGGATAAGTGTGGAACTGCCTGCCAAGCAAGCAAAGAGGTGAGTGTTCTAAACTCATTTTTCCAAATACTATGTATTATTATATTATTATTATAAATTGTTTCACACCGTATTTTATGGTTTTGAATGCAAACCATTTTCAAGAAGCAAGCACGATAAAGCAAAGCAAATGGTTTATTAAACCATTTTTGAAAAGCAAGCACTGGTTTTAAAATTGTAAAAACCATAATTACAAGTAGAGCAAGTGTAAATGGTTTTGAAAAGTTAAACCATTTTTGAAGCAAGGAACTAAGTAAATGGTTTTGAAAAGTTGGAACCATTTTTGAAGCAAGTAAGCAATTACAAATGGTTTTGAATAATTAAACTATTTTTCAAGCAAGAAGCAAATGGTTTCAAAGGTAAACCATTTTACAAAGAGTAAAGTGCCATACAAGCAATGAAAGGTTGTGAAAACAAGGCCTTCCCTAGTTTAAGCAAGCAACCGGTTTAGGTATCCCAGACGTACCCGTGGTGTTAGGGATTTCATACATGCATTGTAATTTTGCCCGGCTCAAAACTTAGGACATACATCATGCATTTAAAGGAGACCGCACGACAGTATATAAGGTTATAAGCTCTAACTAAGTATGGTGATGGCGACATCGAACAATTCCACCATATTCACCGAAAAATGAAAGACGCGATTAAAGTCCTTCCACCGGACGCCTGGAGCAAGCAGGGTTCCCGTGTTCACTAGTAAGTACGATAAGCAAAAATAGTCTCCACAATAGATGTTTGCAGGCTACGATTACGTCGCTTGAAAATCAACTATTGTCCTATCAAGGCTTCCTGAGAGTTTTAAAGCAAAACCCGCTGAGCCTGTGCCCCGTTTAGATCAAAACCATCTAGTTAGTTCTCAAGCTCCCGTGGGTTTTTATTTCTCAAAGCACGTGGTCGAAAGCCTGCTCTCCCATATTTTTATGAAAAAGTTTGAGAAACTTTTAAAGTAAATGTTTGTGAAAGGTTTGAGAACTTTTCTGCTAATGATAGTACAAGCAAGCAAGAAAATTTATGAGAAGTTTATAAACTTCTACAAGCATGAAATAAGAGTTTTTACAAGCTTTTAAAGAAAAGCAAAATAAAGCAAAGGGTACAAAAGTAAGCAAAGCAAAGAAAAGTTTTGAAAACTTTTAGCAAGCAAAGCAAAGAAAAGCTTCTCGAAAATATTGTAAAGAAAGTTTTACGCTTTTGAGGTTTTCCTAAAAAGCAAAACCTTTATAAAAGCATACACTCACTGAGCCTGCTTAGCTCATTAGTTTCCATTTTAAAACTATTTTCCAGGTACAGTACGTTAGCAGTTTTATAATAATAGGATTTGGTCTTAACATCAGCAAGGTTGTATTAATTATATTTTGTGATAAATACAGTTTGAATTTTTAATGGAACATGTATGTACATAGAGTCGTTTTTGGCTGTGAATGTGCTCTGTGATGCCGGTTGCCATATATTTTGATAAGAGAAGGAAATCGGATGCATATTAAGATCTGAATTAGACTATGTGCAGTCAAGCCATGCCGCCGAAGTTTTTTCCGCCGCTAAGATTTACCAAATCCTGTTATAAATTCAAAAGAAAAATTTATGAGGTTTGCCAAGCAATACTGGCCGCTTCACAGTGATTTCTAAATGTTAGAGGTACCCGCTGGTGGATTTCAGGATGTTTAAGACATCATTGCTATGGGGTGGGGTGTCACGTCAATCGGAACTGTGGCTATTGCGGGACTGGCTCGCGCCTGGATCGTCGCTTCCGAATGTGGCACTCCCTCTCGCAAAAACTAGGAAAGAAAAATGGTCGCGAGCTTCTGCCGCGGGCTCTTCGTCCATGCCTAAGCCGCCCAGAGAAAGATGACCGCTGTAGGGCGAATGTGTTTCATACCTTCACCATGGGGGTGGCCTGATATTTATAGTATATGTTTTCCATTGGATGATGATTAGGATTCTTTCCCATCGGGATGATATTTCTCGCTTTTATTCCAGATCGAACCTCGATTAGAATATCAAACAGCATTTATTTAGAATTATCTTTTTTTCCTCACGGGTGAGATTTATTCGATTCGGCAAGATAACTGCTATCGGGGGATTATTCTATTTCCTTATCTAAGGATTTAGTTTGATTCGCAGATCAGCAACCTTCGACATTCACAAGCGCCTTTGGGCTCAAGTGACTGGTCACATCTGGTCAAGGCCAAAGGCCTGAGTGTTCACCGGCGGTCTTTTCTTGGTTTAGCGAGTGGGCCTGCGAACCCATTTTTCAAACCCTATCAAAAATCATTCTTTGTAAATAAATGATTGCCCTACACAATTTTAGGCAAAAGTTACATAATTTGTCACGGGCAAAGCATTAGAGCTAAGTGGGGATGTAGACAAGAACCCCTTGCGGTGAGGCAAAAAGCAGATACCAATCGGTGGTTCTCGCATGATGACATCTCGCAAGCTCAGAAGTCCGTTGATCATCTCGACCAATTCATTGGTAAAAATAAATGAAACCATGCCAAAGCCCGATGCTAATGCTTAAAATCGAACTGCGGTTTAAGGATGAATGTGGCACCAAATTTACTTCATAGACATCATGGTTTCTCTCGAGCTTCGCTAAAGCAAATGCGAGAGGCCTGAGGGTTACGTAAAGGGAAAGGGAAGAAAAGATAAACAAACCACTGCGATATTAGTATTTCACTTATCCCTCGCATAAATTTAATGCTACTCCCGTAATCACCTACTCATCAACCTCTTTCCAATTTATCGCTTATCTTCCAATCCATGCTTGTAACCTTCAATCATAGCAAATTGGAATCAATCAGTAAAGCAATTATAAGAAAGATGCTTGAAATTTTATCTTTTCGTGATACAAGCTGTCGCCTGTTAAAGTATGCAAATTATCTTAGCAAATTTATAAAAATGATTCAGTTTCATTCTCTTTTTTTAATGATAGTTCAAATTAGTACTGGATGGTATGAGAATAAAAATAAAAGTGTGATCATTAGAGATTGGAATGGTATTATAAAAATGGTTGGATGTAGACATTGATAAATCTCAATAGTTATTAATAATGTATGGATCTAAAAGATATATATTAACTCTCTATTAATCACTTTTGATTGATTACGGTTTTGCAATTTCCTTTCATATAAAAAGAAAAAAAATGATAAAAGTTGGAGTACTAACATCGAAAGAAAAAGAAAAGGAAAACGGGGTGAACCCCTACATGGCTATAAAGCTTATTAATGGTTGCAACTAAATGGTTGTAACATAAAGGTACAATTACCTTATTACTGGTTGTAACTAAATGGTTTGTTTATGAATTTTAAGGATTAATAATCTGTGAAACATAACTCTCCCTTTTATTAAAGAATTTCAATTCTAACCTCTTCCAACAAAATTGCAATTTTTTATTATCTTTTCAACAATTTTCAATCCCCACCCAAATTTAAAATTTAAAACCAATCCAATAATCGCTAAACTTTCCAAATCTTAAAGTATTTTAAAAATAATATTATTTCTTTCCTATACTTTATATTATCTTGAGTATGAAGCCATTAGTTACTGGATGATGGATCAGAGTGAGATTCCAACAGGCTAGGCCCATTCTACTAAGGATAAGAATTCAAAAGAGAACTTCAATTATGAAAGCAAGCTGTGGGAGTAATAACATGGAAAGAACAAAAACATAGAAAAGGAAAAGAAAAAATGAACAAAGAAAAAGAAAACAAAAAAGGTGAACCTAACATAGCACACCAGTAACAGCTCTTGGCCACGATTACAATGTTACTGCCAGCTAAAAATGTCTCGCATAATCAATGAAAATGTTCGCCATATCCCCACAATTATAACTGCAAAAAATTTCTTTCATCTGGGTACCAAAAGTATCATTGAACATTTTAAGGTTCATATGGAATCGAAACGAAATAGGAAAAGAAAAAAAAACATTCAGAAAAATTATTTTCTTTGATTTTAGGGTGAAAAATATAAAAGAAGATAAAATATAATCAACATTCCTCTAAATTTTATACATTTTTTAAAATTTTAGTCCCCGTGTAATAAAATAAAGAGAAATGAAATAAAACATAAAAAAATTAATTATTAAATTTAAACTTATTTTTATTTTCTCCCTAATTTTCTTTCTTTTCCTTTCATTTCTTTTATTTTCCTCTCTATTCTTAGTAAAGGAGGCATGATGTTAGGGTGATTTAGAAGATTAATTATACTTAATTTATCAGGCTAATATGGAGGAGCAAGAGTGGTCAATCTCAAATACAAAGGATGAAAAAGGGTATAAGAAAGCAGAAATGTGGGACAGGAAAACCAACATTTTCCAATCTATGGCTTTGATTCAATATACATTGTCTGAAATATTGACCTAGGCAAACAGTTTGAAGTGAAATCTGCTGATTTTTTGATTTTTTCTCTCTCTCTCTCTATCTTGTTGAAAGAAGTGCTATTCATCTCATCGATTCATTTGGCCACCTGACTACGCACCTCTTCTCACACTTGCCTAACCAATTCATCCTTTTCTGTCAATGGATTGTGTGAGCCTAATCCTGGATGTACAATTGCCTGCGGGATTTGGAAAATCTATGTGCATGTCCATATTCGTGAGCTTCAAGAAAATCTCAACACTTCGAAGACCTTAACCGGAGGAATTAGAGTGAACTTTACATGGATGATGGTAAGAGTTGAGCGTGAGGAGAAACTGAAACAGAGTAAGTGTACCCATGAAGTGGATGGTTAGCTATGCGCTGTACAGCTCATGGAAGCCGAAGTGGGAGAAATATTGCACAATGGGGATCAAGAAATCCAAAACAAATGTCTCGGAACCTGCTGTCCCAAGAATTGTAGATCATGCTACAGGCTGGGGAAGGTCGTGACTAAAAAGATCAATGCTGTGGTTGAATTAAAGGGGAAAGGGCATTTTGATGTAGTGGCTCATAGCTTGCCTGCTCCGTGGACGAGAGAATCATGGGGAAGACTGTGGGCTTAGACTTCGATGTTTGAGAAAGTTCGACATGCCTTTGAAGATGATCAAGTAAGAAGCATCGTTTGAGAGAACTGGTGGAAAAGTTGGAAAACTACCCTCTTGCAGAAATCAATAACTATATTTTGGCAGCAGAGATGATTTTGATGTAGTGATATGGGTAAGAAACCAAACCAATCATCGTAGAAAATTCAACAAGTGATTCTGTGAAATTGGGGCCCCAGATGACGAATAGGTAATAAAAGAAACATGTTGCAGAAATATTCATCGTTTAAGCAAAAAGCTCAAAGATATTGCCGGATGACAAGGGAGCGACTGATCTCTTGGAGGTGGGGATCCCTCATTTGAATGATCAGAGCAAGTCCAAAGTAGTGCACACCACGTGATCCGAACGGGTATGCGATGACATGGAAGTTGATAAGAGGCTTAAGGTAGAGTGTTTGACATTGGATGAAGCATTTTCTCTGTTTTGCGTCAAGATCAGTGAAAATATAGTGAATTCACATCCACGTATAAAAGAGCTTGCTAAGTCTGTTGTTCAAGAATATTGTGATGATTTGTCACTGTCTCACCTTCGCATCTGGATCAAATGGCTAGCTCGGGAAAACCCTCGATATTGGGAAAGCAATAAGTACTGAAGAGTTACCTTGCAAAGTTTGCAGTATGGGAGAACAAGCATTCGATTTTTAAATCTGGTTTTATGAGAACTATGGATACGATACCACACCATGCTTCCAGTATTGTTCAATATTCCCCTCGAAGACCATAGTGCATTGAGAATGAAGACCTCATAAATCTTTGATCAGAGGGGCTTTGACAATGGTGACTTATACGGCTAATGCAACCAAGGAGAGGAGATTATTAGCTTAAAACCCACATATGTATCTTGGAAGGCATGTGTTAGCTGGTGTAAGGATGTAGATGATGATCCGTACATATTCATATGGATATCATGTGATCATGGGGAAGATCGAGAGAAGCACAAAGTCTGCATTAGACCATGTCAAGTTGGTTGTGACATATGAAACTGTGAAATGGAAAGAAGCTCAATGGATTTCATTATGGTATTCAAAAATCAATGAAGAACTCTCCCTATCACCCTATTTCCATAATCTCCAAATTCTGATTTTGAGAAATAGTTGTTAGATTAGATACACAAGAATAAACACATAGATGTGATTTTTATTAATTACACCAAAATGCACAAACCATAACCCGTGACCATGCATACTAATCTCAAAGATCAAATAAGCCATTATCAGAGAAGACATACCCGAATCCATCAGTAATTAGACAATGCAAGAATGTGGTTTCTCAAGCATGGAGGTTAGAGTTGAGTCTTTCCGATTGAAAACCTAGCTAAATGACTGCTCTCTCAATGAGCCGCAGATAACGTATACGAGTTTTAAACCCAGTAGATCCCTCGCCTAACATTTAATTGTTCATCTTCACTTCAATTCATCAAACAACATTAAGGGCAAACAGCAAATCACACATTAATTCCTATTAGTTTATAATTAACAAATAATTATATAATTATTTTTAACCCTCTAATTCAATCGGGAATGTATCACTAACTTATTAAAGTATCGAACAGACAAAGACAATCACAACAGTAATTTAACACTTGTCGCTCACTGGCAAGTGAAACTAACATCCCATTCAATACAAGAGTTACCAATATGTACATGATTGAATACGCTGCGCGCAACATACACCGCCCCAATCACATAAATACTTTAAATAATCTGGTCCATTAATTGCATTTCAGAATGACTTAAAGCTACTTTTGGTCGATCTCAGCAAAGTAACAAAGACCTCCATCTTTAACAAACAAACAAAGACAATCAATAGACATAGATCAAATATAGGTGTGGCTTCGAGATTACATAAAATGTGATCTTATAGTATGCCTATCTCCAAAGGTCCTCTTTACGCACCAAATGAGTCTAGTACTCATATTCAAATACCACATGCTAAACAAAGAAGAGAGAAATCATGACATCAACAGTAGTCTAAACATAACATAAATGCATTAAATCACAGCACAAAACATAATATAAAATGAATGAATCTTATAAGTGAAGGGGGTCAACTCCATGATAATTACACATAAAACCAAATGAACTCCCACTATCTTCCTATATCGTCTAGACTATAATAATCTATCTCTGAAAGCAACATGCTCATGAACACCCTTAGTGGCAAGCCTTTCTCGTGAGTGGTCTCAATCATGGAGTTCGCACTATATGCTCCACTGACACTTGACCACTCAACTCTTTCTTTACAACCAGAAACTTAATGTCAATGTGTTTTGATTCGATGAACTCCGATTGTTTTAATATAACCCAGTTTTATCACACTAATCCTAAGCTATCATATCAAGCTTTCAGCCAATTAAGTCCTGATGTGCTCAAACATATCTCTCTTGATTAGATGCCCCGGCTGTGCCATAAATCCAACATGGTCAAGAGGCTACTAGTGTCTATTTGACACTCCTTCCATGAAATAGCCTCCGCCTAACACGCGATGTGTACTCGAGTATCGTATTTCCTCAAGCATTTCGACATCCCCAAACTGTAGATCCGAAAGGGAATTTAATAACCTCTTGCCGACTGATCGATATGTGAGCATACGATCCTTTGTCTTCCGAAGATACCTCATCACTCGCTTAGTTGCTTCCAAAGATCCACCAGGATTATCTGGTGATATCGTTTAATGATCTGCCAGCCAATGTACGCTTATATCCCGACGCCGCACAATACCCCCAGGCATACACAAGACTCCCGCATCGCACGAATAAGGGTAGTTCTCCCATTTCTTTCAAGTCTATCCCTTGGGGGTATCACCTGTTTAATTTATCACTTTTCACATGTGTATCACCCGTAGCACAATTTCTCATATAAAACCTTCAAGCACCTTATTGATATAGCCTTTTGAGGATAAGCCACAGACATATCTGAATCGTGATCCTCATGGATTTGCATACCAAAACATATGATGTAACACTGTATGTATTTCATTTCAAATGACTGATAAGAACCTTTTGTGTCATGCAATGTGACCTACATCATTTGCCAGCACAATGTCATCCACATAGAGCACCAATATAACAAACTATCCCACCGAACTTAAGATATATGCACCTGGATCAAACGCGCTGTTCTCCTTGAAACCATATGAAGAAATCACCTTATCAAATTTCCTGCATCTATCGACTTCGACGCTCGCTTAAACCATAAATGCACTGAGTCATATAATAGGTGCCAAGCCCCAATCAAAGTTCTCGTCGCACTACGTATATAGTTTCATCAATGTTCCATTAGAAAACCGTCTCGACGTCCACTGCTCTGGGATCACAATGAGCTACAAGTGCCATTATAATTCGAATGAAGCCTTCGCCTGGAACTCACAAAAGGTCTCCCCATAATCTATGCCTTCCGGTAAAGCCCTCGCGACTAGGCGTGCCTTATATCTCGATACGCCTCTCCCGTCTGGGTTTTGAATATCCATTTACAACCAATCGGGTTTTATACCTTAGGCAATTCGACTAGATCCAAACGCCATTATCTTTCAGGTTTGACTTCATTTCCTTTCGCATAGCCGCAACCACTCTTTTCTCGACCAAGTGCATTGTTTGGTTTGATTTGGCAGACGTAGGATCGCCCCCTCCAATCCTCGTATCAAACTCATGCTCAAGAAAGACCATATAGCCTATCCAAATCGCTCTTCTCCTTCTCTAAACACTTAATGGCACCTCAGTCGAAATAATGAGGTTCTTCCACTATTTCTTGATGTG
This sequence comes from Tetrastigma voinierianum, assembly GCA_016808115.1. Taxonomy (NCBI): domain Eukaryota; kingdom Viridiplantae; phylum Streptophyta; class Magnoliopsida; order Vitales; family Vitaceae; genus Tetrastigma; species Tetrastigma voinierianum. Next base: position 93,883 of record JAEQBH010008321.1, on the reverse strand, counting down.
TGGTTCCTCAAATCTGGGGCCAGGTGAGCCCAATCGATTGAAGTTAGCTGTAACTGTCATCATTTACCACAACACTTGGCACAATAATAGGAACGGGTACTTGATCATCACCAATAGCTTCAATAAGGGCCGTGGGTCGAGCATTTACATACCCTCCTCAAAATGACTCTTAACTTGGAGTGTCTCCACTATCCTCAATAAACTCGCATTACCCAGTCTCATGAAGACCCACTAAGGTCATAAAACTTATACCCTTGGGACTTCCTTGGTATCCCACAAAATAACAAACAATGCACCTCAGTCCAATATCAATTATAAGGCCTCTGTTTCAATCAGATAACCCCGACGCAGATATGTCTAATACTAGGCTTTACCCGTCCATAACCTAAGGATGGGGTTTTTGTTAATCACATCAAACTCTATCGAAGATATAAACTGGCCTTTAAATGCTTCACCCCATAATGAATTAGGTATATATGTGTTAATGACTAATCATACTTTACCATATGTCTTTAAGTGGTTCGATTATGTTTCGCCTACACCATTTGACTAGAGTCCGTGCACAGTATTTGAGGTATAATACCGTGATTCGAAGGTATTTCCGCAAAAAGGCCCCGGTCATGTTCACCCGATCCATCATATCTACCGTAATATCCCTCCTGACACAGATCACCGCTTTAATTTTTCTCGCTACCGATTTTCAACCTCTACTTGAAAATTTTGAACACTTCTGTGGTTGTTCTTCATGCATGAAAACAAATAACCATATCGCGAGTAATCGCCTGATAAATGTGATAAAGTATGTGTGCCCATTCCAAGAAGTCAGAGGGAAATGGTCCACATATATCCGTATAAACAACTTCCTAAGACGTTACTACACCGATCGACCTTATTCTTCTTTGTTAGTCATTTTCCCTTTTAATGCAATCCCACACATATGTCAAAATTCTGACATGTCAAGGGAATCAAGAATTCTTCGTTATTAGCCTTCAATTCGTCGGATATATTTAGAATATAACCTGCACACGCTTTATGCCATAACATTCATGATTAATATTTAATTTGCGCTTGATCCAATAATGGTTGCATTCATTATTAAATTTATATCGACTTCAGATATTTAATTTAGAGAGAAGCTATCAATTAGGACTACCGCCCAATAACTTTAGAATTCGAAAAGACTAAATGTTTTATTTCCAAATGAACAAAGATAACCGATTCATTCAAACATGAACAGTAAATCAAATTCCATCTAAAATGACTCGTGACACAAATGTGTTTTCCAAAAAATTCAAAATAAAACCGTAGTCTAACATGTTTCAGAAACCAATAGCTTATACTGAGCTTTGCCATTTTCCGTATAGATGTATCTTCACATCAATCGCAATACCGAGTGGCAAGCATGCATAGCGACACTTATGTGAGTAGTGGTTCAGATTCATCCACCAAGTGTCACCTGGGCACTAATGCCAAATTAACTCTAACTAACAAAGTTTTAAGCAGTAACTATCGATACTATAGAAATAAAGAGACATGTTAGATAATTTTAAAATAAAACACAAAATGCTCACATTAATACTGGCCACACATATATATTAAAGCACAAAAATATATATACACACGGGCCCCCTTAATAAGATACTCAAGCACAACATCAGATTTAGTCTTCGACTTAAAAAACAATTTGAAAACCCGCATTCTCAATTATAGCACTAATGTAATAATATTATAACTATTAAACATTATGCCTTTCTTGGACCGACATACATGTTTGCATGTTAAAAAACTTTATTTGTCTCACATTTAGACTATTTCACCCTACATCTCATAAAATACTATCCCTCATCGACTACTTTAGTTATAGATATAGAAGTCTATTTGACATAGTAAAAATTAATTTAATTAAATTAACGTAGGTTACTTTGGTAACATATTAATTTAAAAATTAATTCTAAAATAAATAAACATATTTATACTTCATCATAATTGAATTGGGACGTTATGGAAATACCTATAATTCAATTAGACGTTATGAAAATAATAATGGTAATTCAATTAGACGCTATGAAAATAATAATAATGATAATCATGACGCCAAGATCGTGACTCCAAACGACATAACGCTTCTCAATCGCTCTTCAACTCGCGACGTTGATCGATAAGCCAACTTTTATCCGAGCAACTTCGCCAACCGAAGGTCCGCTGACGATTCAAGTCGGGTTTTTCTCGTCTCTTTATTGGGGGAACTCTAACCTGACTAAAAATTTCCAGATTCTAAGATCCATGGGTTTAATTCTGAAGAGTACCGCATTTTAACCACAATAATCATGCAAATCTCAATTAGCAACCTTAAAACACATTGCGTCAAACCCATACACGTATTTTCAACCAAAAAACAAAATTATTGAATTCTCGTGATAAATCGTTCCCAAAATATATATATATATATATATATATATATATATATATATATATATATATATATATATATATATTTCGTAACTGGGTATGATCAATTAAACCAAAATACTAACTTTATTAATCAACACTAAGATGATCCGCTCCGATACCACTTTTGTTAGATTAGATACACAAGAATAAACACATAGATGGATTTTTATTATCATATACTCAAATACGTAATAAAACCACATAACCCTGGGGGAATCATGCATACTAATCAAAGATCAAATAAGCCAAGATCAGAAAGACATACTTTGAATCCATCGTAATTAGACAATGTAGTAAATGTAAGCTCTTCTCAAGTACGGAGGTTACTATTTTCTCGGATTAAAACCTGCTAAATGATTCGCTCTTCTCACGTGGGGTCACAGATAACGTGTCAGAGGGTTTTAAACCCAGTGGACCCCCGCCAAATTATTTTGAGACTCATATTACTAACCATCAAAATCACTATTATATAAGAAGGTCACATTAACTCCATATTTTATACTAATAAAATAATATAGAATTATTTATGTGAACCTTAATTCAACTGGGAATAGATCACTAACTTTATTGGTTATCAATAATAGACAAGACAATCACGTCTAAAATTTAACACTTGTCACCCACTAAAAGGAAATCTAATAGCAAGATGAAGTCACTTCCTTGGTGAGATTCTTCCTGAAGCCTCGTCATAGTTTTGACGGAGGGTAATTGCGAATTAACTAACTGAAGTTAATTGGAGATATGTAGATTAGAAAGCGAATATCTCGAGTGTAGCAAGAGGACTCGGGATAAAAAAATGAAGCCTGTGAAGTTGAAGAACTTGACAAAATTGAGGTGTTTGATATTAAACCATATGTTGTTCCTTGAAGTTGTTCCACGAAATGTGATATCTTACGTTTCAAATTTGCGGGTGTTTAATATGATATTAGAAGCCACTATTATTGATGATGAGGAGTGCTTTATGGGATCAGTGTTGGAATAGTTGGAGTGCTGGGAATACCTGAGTGAGATGAGTATTAGCTTACCTACAGTTCCAGCTGTTCGAAAATTTCTCACCTACCAGAAGCTGCAGAAGTGCATACGAAATCTACGCATCAATTGCGACGGTTTGAAGGAGATGAAGCTGCCGCTCTCAACTCTGCAAAGATTGAGGTCGCTTGTATTTCACTACTGTGAACATTTGGAAAGTGTAAAAATACAGATGGGAAATAAAGAAACAGGGATTTTCTCGAGGAGCCTCCCATCTCAAACCCAAAACTCCTCAACCTGTTCGTATAGAAGGGGCAGAGTTGCCATCTGACTTGACCTGTCACTATGCTCCAAGCCTTGAGTGGCTGATGGCTGGACAGCGCGGGTGTCAAGTGAAATGGAAGAAATTATAGGGAGGATCAAGGGAGGGTGGTGAAGAATACAATAGGCTTTAAATTAAAGGTCTGACATATTCTCAAGACTTGAGGTGTTGTGGTTGGAGGATCTCCGAAATCTAAAGAGTATCTATAAGCGGGCATTGCCATTTCCTTCCCTCAGAAAGATCAGAGTGATTAGATGTCCAAATCTAAGAAAGCTGCCATCAATTCCACATTGCCACCCAACACTTTATATATATATATGTGTGTGTGTGTGGGTTATGAATTTGCAGAAATGATTGTTGGTTGAGTTTCTTTTCATTTTCTTTCTTATCTACTTGTTACCAGACAAGTACATTGGTATTTTGGGGTTTCTATTGTGTTTCTCTTTGAATAAAATTTGTTAATTAATATTGAACCTTTCTAGCTTGAAATATTCAATGTATATTATATTTGAATTAGTCATCAATTCTACCAACCCACTAAAATTACAGTCCCAAGAATTTTCATGTTTGGATAGTCCCAAATTTCAACATCTCCAGATGTCCCATTATTGCAAAGAATTCAGCATCTCAGAGGAAAGAAAATAACCAGCACCAGTATATTTGCCTAAAAATAAAAATGCCCCCATTAATAATGTAGGAGGGAGTTTCTTAGTGTTCAGCGGATGAGCTGATCCAATTCAAATTTAATCTTTAAATAAATTTATTATATTATTTTTATTTTATATTTATTAAAAAAATAAGTATTTAAAATACTTATATAAGTCAGTTCATGTAGTATACCCCTCAATGTTTCAAAAGAGAGGTGAACGTACATACGGAGGTAAGAGATCCATAATTCAAGGATAACGTTATAACAAAAATGTTTAACTGTTAGAAAAAAAATACTTACATAATTATTTTTAAGTGCTAACAAGATACAGGCCAGCTACATATTTAAAAAAATGCCATTATTACTTGCCCTTCTTTACTTTTGAATGAACAACTGAGGGTAGAAAAACTATGGATCATCGTAATCTAAAAAAGCCCATTTCTACTTAAGAGACCCACATCATTAGGCATTAGATTATAACGAGATTGCAACAAGCTACGAGGAAGCTTCTGAAGTTCTGAACAAAAATAGCAGGGAATCTTTGCACCAAAAATTAAATTTAAAATTAAAATAAACTAATCCCTTGCTTTACCTCAGCTTCTGGAATCAAACAGAACCCCCTGAGATGCTTGTTGAAAATCCTTTCAAAATTTTGCCGCCTACCCTCGAACAAGACAAACGGTTTCAACCACCACAAGTTAGCAGTAAATTAGGAATTTTGTATTAAAATACTATTTTTTAAAATAAAAATTATAAAAAATGGCTGATATTTTAAACTATTTCCCAATTTAATACGTTTGGGTCACATAGGCGACAACATGACAAATACCCCTATCCTGAACAATGGCTTCATAATTTTTTCTCAGTATATCCGTTGTTTAAGACAGTAGCATTAAAGCAATTGCCGCTGTTCTGAACAACAACTTCATCGTTTTAAAAAAATTAAAATTATGTTATCACCAACATTTGAAATTGTACAAATTGATTTTAAAGATTAAGTTTGATATTTAAAATCACAACTTTCCCAAATATATATGGTTTTTAGTGTAAATAATCTTCTTAGTTTAAATAATTTATCTAAAAAAATCCACTTTTACGTATCTGTTGAATAAAAAAATCAACATAAATTGTCAGTAAGCAATGATATCTAACTTGATTCACCTATTGGTACTATTTACTCACCCTTTAAATAACATGTTTTTGTGTTCGGGAAAGATTTATCAGGATATATTGATTACACACAAAATTGAAGTGACTAAGAATTTTTTAAAAAAAGTTTAATTAGATAAATATGAAATTACTGTCACGTTAATTTTATTATTATTATTATTATTATTATTATCTTTAAAATATTCAAAATAAAAAATTATTTAGAATAATGAAGTGATAAGATTTGTTAAATTAATGGGTTCTAACAAAATTAGTTATTTGTAAATTAGTTATCATTACAAATTAGCACACAATTTATTTATTAATTCAAATATATTTGTAAATATTTTTAAATTTTCACAACAAACACATCCAACTTAGCCTTAAATCCCAAATAAACCTGCAAGTTTTATTTTAAAATATTTGGAAGTTTTATTTTTATTTCACAAGTTGTATCCAGTTGTGTATTATCATTTTAAAATACAAAATCATGTATAAACCAAATCATATAAATATATAAAAAAATGTATACAAATATCAACATATACAAACATAAATTAACAATGAGTCCACAAGATGATGTCTTTAGATTTCTTCTTAGATCGCCATTGTAATATGTCAATTATTGATCTATATACATCCTGCAATTTCATATGATTATTATTAAATACTTCGACGCTTCACGTGGAGCCAGATATCACCAGTAAAACCAACCCTAACAAGGTTAATCATATCCATCTGGCCAACATGGGAGGCACGTGACTGTAAATCGGATGATAAGATAAGATCATAAATATCATGAAAATTGGTTCCAATGACAATTCAAAGATGGCAAAGATGTGGTCCAGAAAGAGGGAGAGATGTGGGTGATGAAATGGTGGGAGACACAAAAAGAGAAGTCTCGATCGATGTGCAGCCAGAAATGTGATGTAAGTTCGTGGAGTGTATAAAAGTATCTGATGGCAGCACGGAGTTATGGAAGGGCCTGGGTGAAAATAATGGGAGTCAAGTGATAATGGTGGCAATGTCTAGCGAAACATGACCTCCTCACGACATCGCCAACATGACCGCCGAATATCCCATCACTGCCACTCGCCGATCGAACTCCTCTCCTCTCCACCAGAACGTTACACAATCAATCGGAGTGGATGACACCCGGGAGGTCTAAATTTTGATGTCCGCGGAAGTAGATGCTTTCTCGACTTCGCCTGAAGTACGCGATGCCTCCCACGTGGTAACACGACATAGAAATATTGATTGTAATACAATAACTTAATCCCAGAATTGTTATTACTCAATCATATGCCCAAATGTGGGCAGAGATCATGACCAACTGGGAATAATTTAGAATATGTAATTTAACATTCAAATTTGAAAAACACTTTATATAAACACACAAGACTCTTAACTTCTACCAAAAGTCGAAAGTAGTACCTGGCTAGTAAGGATAGTCCATGTGATCATCCTGATGGTATGTCAGAAAACTATCACGACGATACCATCGCATATATGGAACATGGAAGTCCATATCACCCACCATGGAGTGAGGTGATGATCTCTGGTCTCGTCAGATATCCTATATGCAACATATGGAAGGTGATTACGTCGCCCACCCTCTCTCGGGCCTTCCAGCGCTTTCACCATGTAGTCTGTCATAAGAGCAAGACGGAGGCATCTCTTGAATACGGTATAGAAGATTTGCCTTCTGAGACTAAGCCACTTAATAGCCCAAAACATATAAGCTGGGTGATGACGTCCACCAGACTCCAATCGAGGCGTAGATTTGTAAGAGTCAGTCAACCAATCCTCCCAACTGATGGTCGCATAAGATCTGCATACATTCACAATTTATGTTAATAACGCTGATGTGAATATGAATTAAATTATTATAACCATCTACTTTTAAGATATGTCAGGTTTATACCCTAAGACGAGTCTACATTTAACATCTCGATATTATATACCGCCGAAGGGGCTACAAAATCAGTTTGTATGTAAATGCACCTACGTCCCCAATGAAAAGCCGGCTCAGGACTTCCCCCAGCGTAAAGTATGGTAGGTACGCAGGGCAAGTCATTGTCTTCATTTTACCCACACTATAACCCGCTCATATCCATACAATTGGTCAAGCACAATGTATCTCGAGATATATTCCAGAGCTAATAAATTTCAAAATGTATTCAAGTCTTACAAATGGGAGTGTCTGACTAGTAATAAAACTCTTTACATTTGCTTACAAAACAAAAAGAATATTACATATACCAAAATAGACCAAAAGTCTCTTCCCAAGGGGCATCTAACTACGTAGCTAACTGATAGATCTGTTTTGCGTTATCCGACCTTCTTGTCTCTACTCCGCACTACAATGCATGAAACCCGTATGTTTTACGCCGTTGGGAATAAACTCGTGGACCCACTCACTAACACTTATCATCACACTTCTATACACATTCATACACATCTAACATATCATATCATTTAAACATGCTTATACATAATTCATATTTACTTATCATATCACGCTTCATTCTTATCAACGCTCATATACATTTTATACGCATATTCAAGTCATTCGTTTTACGTTTACGCACATAAACCTTAGAAGTGGATAAAGGAAACTATAAGGGCCCAAAGGCACTGTACTCATTGTACGAAACAGTGGCTTATAAGGGCCCGGTTATTCTATTATCATTGTATCGAGACAATGACCATCTATAAGGGCCCAAAGCTTTATAATGACCTGCTAAACTGACCAACCGATCAATATGTCGCACTTGTTTTTCCTCACAGTATGCCCATCTATCCCTCTACCAGTTCTAAGCAGACAATCCATGTGTATTTTTATGTTCAGGTACATATCTCATATTCCCAACAATTATTCCCTATCCTGATCATATGCGATATTTACAATCATTTATTCGTATCTTTGCATTTTTCATATCTCATTATATGCATGAATAACTATGGTTACCATGTATGCTTATGAGCTATTTACTATCAATCCAATTTCATCAAGCTATATATGGATGGATTTTAGACTCAAAGGTCTTTCCATAGAGTTCAAGAACATCCGAAACGGAGTTCGGACGAAGAAAATTGCGGACCGGGCCCGGAAGTTGAAGGCTTCCTATGAATAAAGGATTCAAGAGCGTAACCAAAGAAGGCCTACTAGTTTTCATTATTTCTAGACCTAATATGAGTTATAATTTCATCAAGCTATATTGATGGATTCTAAACTCAAATGGCTTTCCATAGAGTCCAAGAACATTCGAAACAGAGTTCGGACGAAGAAATTATGACCGTCCGAAGTTGAAGGCTTCCTATGAGTTGAACCAGAAGGGCCTTTTGTTTTTCATGATTTTTAGACCTAATATGAGTTCCAATTTCATTAATCTATATATATATGGAATATAGACTCAAAGGGCTTTCCATAGAGTCCAAGAACATCCAAAACGGAGTTCGGACGAAGAAAATTTTATGATCGTCAAGTCAAGGCTTCCTACTTAACAATGTAATTATAAGGTAACTAAATAGGTTTCCACTGCTGTGATTTCCGGACTCAATATGAGTTCCAATTTCATCAAGCTATATATGGATGGATTTTAGACTCAAAGGGCTTTCCATAGAGTCCAAGAACATCCGAAACGGAGTTTGAATGAAGAATTTATGATCAAGACAAAACCATGAGTTTTGGAGAAATTTTGACAGCATCTCCCAAAAAAACCCCAATATTTCCTTAATACAAATATTCCTCAATTGAGGATTACAATCAACCAACCCAAGTCCAAAACACAACCAAACAATTCCTAAACACACATGGAAGATTCTATAGTTTGCTGCTAACCCCATCCTACACAATTAACGGGTTAGAGAGTTTCCCTAAGTCTCAAAAAATTTGGGGAATCTTATACTAGTTTCCATAATAAACTAAATGAAATCCACAAACCAAACCAAAACAACTCCAAATCTAGTCTAAACGGCCAAACACCACCAATATACCAAGTAGGGTTCTTTAGACCAAATTCATCAAAAAATGTAGTTTATGGTTTGATTTTTCCCTACCTTAAATCTTTTTCTTTTCTTTTCTTCCTTCTTCCTTGTTTCTTCTTCGATCACACTAAACTTGGGAAATGGAGAGAATTAACCCCCTCTTCTCTTCCTCTCTCTCACTGTCTCTCTCTCTTTCTCCAAAAATGAAGAGCACCCCATTTCCAAGACCATTTCTGGTCTTTATCCCTTATTTAACATTAAAGCCTTGTTTAGTTTGTGTCATTATTTATTTATTTAAATCCCTCATCTCTCATTCATTTACATTTCCACTTAACTCATTATTATATTTTGGCATATAAACTTATAGTGTTATGACCATTGTGTCCTGAATTGTTAAATTACTAATTTACCCTTACTTCTTGAAATAATTTTCCATTTCTCAAGCTTTATTTCCGAAATTCTGATTTCTTATTTTACACCTTAAACATGTTATAAAACCGTTGTGGCATATTTTGGGGGTATTACAACTCTCCCCTACTTAAAGAAATTTCGTCCTTGGAAACTTTTTTTAATTAATAAGAAATATGATATCATGGCCATAGTTGCTTCTGGCTCCCAAGTAGCTTCTTCCCTGCCATGGTGTTGCCCGAGCACTTTCACTAAGGATACTTGCTTGTTCCGTAACTGTTTCACCTCTCGAGTCAGAATAGCTTTCGACTCTTCATCATATGACAAATATGCTTGTACTTGCACATCCTACACCGGTAGTATGTGCGACTCATCAAAGCGGTATCTCCGAAGCATCGACACATGAAACACATTGTGTAATTTGGCCAATTATGGAGGGAGTGCCAAACAATAAGCCACAAGGCCAATTCATTCCAAAACCTCATATGACCCTATGAACCTCGGACTAAATTTTCCCTTTTTACCAAACCGTAGAATTTTCCTACACGATGATACTTTCAAGAAGACCTTGTCTCCCACTTCATATGCAATGTCTCTCCTCTTCAAATCGGCATAAGATTTTTGTCGATCACTAGCCGCCTTTAACCTTTTCCGAATAACCTGCACTTTCTCTTCCGTATCTTTCACTATGTCTGGACCAATCACTTTATGCTCATTTAACTCCGTCCAACACACAGGAGTTCTACATTTTCGGCCATACAAAGCCTCGTACGGTGCCATACCAATGCTTGACTGAAAACTATTGTTATAGGCGAATTCCATCAATGGAATATACCTATCCCAACTTCCCGAAAATTCCATGACACAACCTTGAAGCATATCTTCAAGTACTTGAATTAACCTCTCTGACTGTCCATCTGCTTGCGGATGGAATGTTGTACTGAACTTCATCTTAGTGCCCACAGCTGACTGTAATTCCTTCCAGAACCTTGATCTAAAACACAGATCTCTATCTGACACAATAGATAACGGTACACCATGCAATTGTATAATCTCCTCCACAAATAACTCAGCTAGCTAGTCGATCCATAGAATAGTCCATCCTGACTAGTATAAAATGGACCAACTTTGTGAGCTTCTCAACAATCACCCAGATAGAGTCATGCTTCTGTTGTGTGAGGGGGAAACCTGACACATAATCCATGGTAATGTTATCCCACTTCCATTGGGGAATTGGAAGAGGATTTAACAAACCTATTGGCACTTGGTGTTCAGCTTTGACTTGCTGACACGCCAAACACTTAGACACACTCACGAGATCTCTTTCATTCCTTTCCACCAATAAAACTGTTTCAAGTCCTGGTACATCTTATTACCTCCAAGATGCATGGTAAATACATTATTATGAGCCTCAAATAGCAACTTTTTCTTTAGCTCTTTATCATCTGGCACACATAATTTGTTTTGGAAATACATACTTCCAACTTCTTTTACTGAAAACTTGGTCTCTTCACTATCTCTAACCATCTGTAAAATTTTCTATAGCTCTTCATCATTTTTCTACGCATCTATAATCATTTGCTTTAAAATGGGTTGCGCTTCTAGTTGAGCTAACATAGCTCCATCATATGCTGGGGTTCCAATCATCAGATCGTAATGACATTGCTAGCACTGTCTTTCGGCTTAAAGCATCGGCCACTATATTAGCCTTTCCGGGGTGGTAGTTTATGATGCAATTATAATCCTTGAATAACTCTAACCACCTCCGCTGTCTCAAATTTAACTCTTTCTGCTTTAGCAAGTACTTGAGACTCTTATGATCGGTGTAAATTTACGCTTCCGTGAGCAGTGACGCCCATATTTTCAAAGCAAACACTACCGCAACCAACTCTAGGTCATGAGTAGGATAATTCTGTTCATATGGCTTCAACTTTCTGGACGCATAAGCCACCACTTTCCCTTCTTGCATTAACACGCATCCCAAACCAATGCCAGAAGCATCACTTATATACTCCCTTTTCCCCGCAGGGCTACGCCAATACCGGGTGCTTCAACCAAAGATCCATTTCAACTGTTCAAAACTATTTTGACATTTGTCTGTCCACTCAAACTTTATTCCTTTCCTGAGTAACTTGGTAAGTGGAGAAGTTATGATAGAAAAGCCTCTCACAAATCTTCTATAATAACTTGCTAAGCCCAAGAAACTTCTCACCTCGGTTACATTTTGAGGTGGTTTCCAATTCACAATAGCCTCAATCTTTGTAGGGTCAACTCTTATACCCTCCACTAACAGCATATAACTTCTTTTCTCTTAGTGTTTGCAAGACTATTTTTAGATGTTGTTCATGTTCCTGTGCATCCTTAGAATACACTAGGATGTCATCAATAAAGACCACTACAAACTGATCCACATAGTAACGGAATCTCGTCCATTAAATCCATGAATGTCGCTCTAAGGTATGGTCGACCCAAATGGCATTATCAAAAACTCATAATGGCCATATCTGCCCTAACGCGTCTTCGGCACATCTACTTCTTTTACTCTCAACTGATAATACATCCGCATCACAGTCGATCTTCGAAAAGAGCACCGCTCTTTCAACCGATAAAAGACTCCGGCAATGGGTACTTGTTTTTCACTGTCACCTTTTTGATCTGCTGATAATTGATGCACATCCGTAAAGTGCCATCTTTCTTTTTCACAAATAAAACAAGTGCAACCCAAGGCGAAAAATTGGGTCATACAAACCCTTTATCTAAAAGCTCTTGTAGCTGAACCTTTAACTCCTTCAACTCTATTGGAGCCATCCTTGCATAAGCCCTAGACACGTGGGCCGTTTCGCACAATTTCTATGGATAGTCCACCTCCCTCTCATGGGAACGCCCGGTAACTCTTTCAGGAATACATGTGGAAATTCCCTTACCACTCGGAATCTTTCCACATCAATCCTGACCTCTCTTGAGTCAAGTATCAAGGCTAAGAATGCCTCATATCCTTTTCTTATAAATCTCCTCTCCTCGCATGATCGAGATCACATCGACATTATACCGATCTAATGCCATGTATTATCATCGACCGATCGCATCTCAACACTACCGCCTTTGTCCACAATCAACGATGGCTCCTGTTTATCAACCAATCCATCTCGAATCAAGTCAAACTCGAATGGTTATCAAATTAGCGAAACTCTCTTGCTTGTATAACAATGGGGCAATTTTTTGTATACGCCATTCACACTAACGCCAGGTCCCAACTGATCAGTCACACGCATGCCATATGCTAATTTCTCCATCATTAGCAATACTTTGTCAAATACACGCCCATGCAATAATATGCGAACGAAAGTGCATCCGTGGATCAATCAATGCATGCATCTCAATATCATAAAGAAAATATACCAAATTTATAACCCGAGGAGCATCATGATCCCTCACAGCCTTCATAAGATATGCTCGCTTTCTAAGGTCAGAGGGGCATAGGATGATCCACTATCTCTGAAACTATGCCTCCTCGTCCTCTATGCTGAGATGGGCCACTACGACCCCTACCTCGATCGCGAGTCGAAAGTGGTGCCGCAGATCTTCCTCTGCCACTTCCTTGTTGACTTCTATTATCCCCTGACTCTCGGGGACACTGTACTATCAAATGCTCAAGGCTTCCACACTAGAAACACCCTCCTGTCAATAGCCTGCAAACACCCAAATGCCATCTATGGAAATGAGTGCACTTCGGGATTTCTCCCTGTCTAACTAAAGCACCTCTACCCGTACTAGATACTATTGCAATTGTTTTCTACCTTATAAATACCGAACCCTATACCGACTCTACAACATCTCCAACTCTTTTACCAGAAGAGGAGGAGGCTCCTTTTGAGAACTTCTTCTTTTGAGACTTTTCTTTATTGCTGGTTTCTAGTCTCTCCACTTTCATTACAGCTTAGACCAACTGATAAAAGTTCACCTGTTGGAGAGAAGTCACAAGTGCTAAGTACCTCTTGATGGAATCATGTAGTCCATCTTCAAATTTCCTACATCGAAATGCCTTGGTGAGGACCACATCCCAGGCATATTTACCAGATGGTCACCATATTTCTCATACTCACTACGTATAAGTTCCTTGCTTCATATTCAGAAACGCCTACTTGACTCCCTATACATGTTTGTAACATACTTTGCCCTGAACTCTTGACAAAGAATTCTATGTCACGGATTTGGAATCCCCGGACTTTGAGCACCGGGCTTCACTAATCATATGCCTCACCCTATAATAGTGAGACTCAAGTGATGATGCTCTTTTGAACGGAGGGCATCTAACCTCTTCCCAATACCCTTTTAGCTTTTCTAAACTGCACTGCTTGCCACTCTTCATGCTCGACTCCATGGAATTCTCCTCGTCCATGTCTTTACTATGTCTATTGAGCTTTAGGAGCGGTCAATCTATCCAATACTGCAGCCATGTCTCACGACATTTTCGCTGAAGGCTTCGTGGGCTCATTAGGCACATTACTTTTCTCGAAGGTTCGTAGTTTCATAACTCGTGGTTCCCTTCGACACTCACCAAATTTCTAAAACGATCAATCTATACAAAACACAAGGACATCCACATCAGAGGTCAACACATTAACATATGCATGTTTATCTTATAATCTATCTAGAAGGTTTAAAACTTGTCCAGAAATGCCAAAACCTAGGCCTGGAGCACCAACTAACTCCGTGACGATGTAGGCAAGGGTAAATACCGCTCATTTTTGCATTCGCACACTATAACATGTTCATTCATACACTATCAAAGATGATTCGGTGACATATTCAGAATTTGGGCTGAATTCAAAATATATTCAAGCTCCACAAATGGGAGTGTTCGACTTATACAAAAACTTTACATTTGTTTACAAACAACAAAAAGAATATTGCATATACCAAAATAGACCAAAAAGTCTTCCGGTGAGCATTTAACTATGTGTTGACCTTGAGACCTCACGAGGTTGTTCGCCTTCGCCTCCCGTCTCGCACTCCTACAATACGTATGAAAACCCGTGCTAAGTTTTACCCTTAGCGGGAATAAACTCGTGGACGACCACTAACACGAATCATCACACTTCTATACACATGCATACACATCTAACATATCATATCATTTAAACATGCTTATACATATCTCATATTTACTTATCATATCATGTTTCATTTCTTATCAACGTTCATATAATTTCATATGTCATATTCAAGTCATTTGTTGCTCTGCGCCTCGCATAGACCTTAGAAGTGGATAAAGGAAACTATAAGGGCTCGAAGGCGCTGTACTCACTGTACGAAACAGTGGTCTATAAGGGGCCCGATTTGGCATTGCGGCGGTATAATGAACCATCTATAAGGGCCCAAAGAGAATCATATCAGACTCAGATACCACCAACTATAAGGGCTTGAAGGCGCTCAGAATGACCCAAACAGGCCAACCGATCAATATGCCGCACTTGTTTTTCCTAATAGCATGCCCATCTATCCTCTACCGTGTTCTAAGCGCACAATCCATGTATTTTATGTTTAAGACATATCTCATATTCCCGAATAATTATTGTCATTTGGTAATCATACGCGAGCATGCATAATCATTTATTCGTAGATTCGAGATTTTTTACATCTCATTATATGCATGAATAACTATGGTTACCATGTATGCTTATGAGCTATTTAATATCATTCTAATTTCATCAAGCTATATATGGATGGATTCTAGATTCAAATTTCTTTCCATAGAGTCCAAGAATATCTGAAACGGAGTTCGGATGAAGAAATTATGACCGTCCAAAGTTAAAGGCTTCCTATGAACAGTTACTACGAGCAGAACCAGCAGGGCCTACTATTTTTCATGATTTCTGGACCTAATATGAGTTAATATTTTATCAATCTATATATGGATGGATTCTAGACTCAAAGGGCTTTCCATAGAGTCCAAGAACATCAAAAACGGAGTTCGAACGAAGAAATTATGACCATCCGCAGTTGAAGGCTTCCTATGAACAGTGACTACGAGTAGAACCAGCAAGGCCTACAATTTTTCGTGATTTATAGAGCTAATATGAGCTCCAATTTCATGAACCTATATATGGATGGATTCTAAACTAAAATGAATTTCCATATAGTTCAAGAACATCCAAAATGGAGTTCGGACAAAGAAATTATGACCATCCGAAGTTGAAGGCTTTCTATAAACAGTGACTATGAGCAGAACCAGTAGGACCTACTATTTTTTGTGATTTTTGGACCTAATATGAGTTCCAATTTCACCAAGCTATATATGGACGGATTCTAAACTCAAAGGGATTTCCATAGAGTCAAAGAAAATCCAAAACGAAGTTCGACAAAAGAATTTATGACTAAGACAAAAACACGGGTTTTGGAGAGATTTTGACATCATCTCCCCTAAAACCCCAATATTTCCTTAATACAAATATTCCTCAATTGAGGATTACAATCAACCAACCCAAGTCCAAAACACAACCAAACAATTCCCAAACACATATAGGGGAAGACTTATGGTTTGCTAACCCCATCCTACATAATTAATGGGTTAGGAGAGTTTCCTAAGTCTAAAAAATTTGGGGAATCCATACTTAGTTTCCATACAACCCCAAATCAACCACAAAACCAAACCAAAACAACTCTAAATCTACTAAACACCACCAATATACCAAGTAGGGTTCTTTTAACCCAAATTCATAAAAAAAAAATTAGTTTATAGTTTGATTTTTCCATACCTTAAATCTTTTCTTTTCTTCTTCCTTCCTCTTGTTTCTTCTTCTTGATCACACCAAACCTGGAAAAATGGAGAGAATTAACTCTCTTCTCCTCTCTCTCACCGTCTCTCTCTTTTCCAAAATGAAGAGCACCCCATTTCCAAGACCACTTTGGTCTTTATCCCTTATTTAACATTAAGGCCTCGTTTGGCTCAGGCCATTATTATTTTTTTTTTTTAAGTCCTCACCCTCTTTCATTTACATTTCCACTTAACTCATTATTATACTTTGGCATATAAACTTATAGTGTTATGACCATTATGTCCTCAATTGTTAAATTACTAATTTACCCTTACTTCTTGAAATAATTTTTCCGTTTCTCGTTTTATTTCCCGAAAATTTTGATTTAACTTATATTACACCATAAACATGTTATAAAACTGTTATGGCATATTTTGGGGTATTACAGCTCTGGCTCAACCGTAGCATCAACCGGTAATCCATTGTGGACAACCTCAACTAAGTCTCCATCGGCGTCGTCATGATGTAAGGCATGAGCGACTAGAGGTGCTGGATGTGCTGCTTGTCACCTAAAATTGGGTCGCCCCACATGAAGTCCCTCCTAAGACCAAAGCTGCATACTAAATAAACAAAAAGTAAGCAAACTAATGATGCATTGTGTACATGAATCAGTATGTAATAAAATAAAGTTATTGATACATGTAACAATGTAATACAACTGCTAATACCGCATGTACGATCCTAGCTGATTTGGCATAACTCTCAATATAACTGTGCTAGTACTGCACTACCCCAACTATACACCACAGTCTGTGTTAAATCTCATAGCAATGGGAGAAAGCACAAATTGACATGCACTCTGATAAGCCGATTTGTGCTATGTAAAATGTGTACGCCTATGAGTGCAAGTGCACGCGTCACCCTAAGTAATATAATGAAAAGTGAGTATCTTTCTCACGAAGAATTAGGTTACTAAGTACCGACTCTAATCTAGCCTATGCTCTATTTGGATGGTGGAAAAACTATAGAAAAACTCAAAGACACTAATCTAGGCATGCAAGAATGACTGTATAAAGACTAAAAAGCTTTAAGGCATAGATTTCACCTAAACAATGATGTATGAACCTCCTAACCCAATTAATCGATGATCAATTTCATCATGAAGATGGTGATTTCACTAATGTATATTCGAATCTCTCTCAAGCATCCGCACACTACCCTTAGAAAAGGTTATACTGCATCTCTGATTCAAACCATCATAACTAAGGATGCATTGAACCCTATAAATCTTAATATCTCTATCTCATGATAATTAGATGGTAAATCATCCATGGTCTAATTTTAACTCTCACTTCTCAGATTTTGAATCAAACCACAAATCATGCAAATATTGGCCCAATACCCACAAGCATTAAGATCCAAATGAAATACTAAACATAAATATGAAATAAAACATCAATCAATATAAATTAGGAGAGATTCATACAAACATGTCTTTGGCTACATCTAAACCCTAAGAAAACTAACTAAAACATAAGGGGAAAAGTAAATACAACCATCAAAAGAAAGAAAACTAGAAAAGGAAAGAGAGAAAACAAATTTGCATTGAAGCTCCTTTCTTCTTCTCCATTATCTTTTTCTTCCTCAAGCATTCTTCCTCTTCTAAGAACGAACCCTAGAAATCTCTCCAAGAACAAGCCCTAGGGTGTTTCCACCCAAAGGGAGCTTGTTCTCCCTCAAAAAGGCCCAAAATCCACCTTCCCCTTCTCCTTCGAATCCCCTCTTCTGCCTCGAAGTCGCTCCCTTTTTATATCTTGGAACTTGGGCCCATCAATGGCCCAGAAAATCAGAAATTTTCGAGTTCCCGTTTTGGAATGGGAGACCTTGTTATGTCATGCACAAGGCTGTACATGACATACCCAAAGAAACCATAATATGGCATTCAGGTTCGTTATGTGTAGGCTCCCTTCTCAAGGCGGCGAACCCGATGCTAGTCAATTGCTATCTAACTGTAAGGCCATAACTTTGTCATCCGAACTCCAATTTGGGTGTTCTTGGTACTGTTGGAAAGCTCTTGAAGTGTAGAATCTAGATATGTCCAGGAAAAATACTTTGGAAATCATTATAAAGACTTAAGATATAAAATTCTCCAACTGGTCACTTTTCATCTCTCTTCTCTTCTTCCTTCAACTACCAAGAGTCATAACTTTGTCATTTGAAGTCCAAATGGAGTGAATAAGGTCTTTTTGGAAAGATCGAGAAGTCTCCTATTTATCCATATCAATATTGTTGCAATTGGGGATCATTGTGTAGCTGAAAACATCAAACACAAAGAGTTGTTGCCGCGCATGTGTTGCTTAAGCACTCAGCTTTATCTCTTTGTTTTGCTCCATATTACTCATGGATGACCTAATCACAAATTGAACATTTAGAGCATTAGATCACTTATTCATATAATAAAAATACTAAAAATATAAGTAAAACATAGGGATAAAATGAGTATAAAGTATACTCATCACACTCCCTTCTTGTCCGCAAACAAGAAGGATCCAAACAATGCCAAGATGAAACCACGCGTGCTCCGCTCTAAGGTGACATCGTTTGTGTCGTGTCAAGCGGATAACTGGCTCACATAACCACCACATGGAGAGAGCAAACTCTACATCAGCTGATCCCCATCCCCCGCCTAGGCGAATGATGGGACGCCACACGAGACTAAGACTCCTTTACCTGATTTTCTGACATTAGTGGGCCCATTTGGAAATATAAATCCAAATTTGTAATATTACCACCATAGCGGTGTTTAAATTTTCTTGTACATATATTCCCGAGTCCCTTCGAAATATAAATCCAAACTTGTAATATTACCATCGTAGTGGTGTTTAAATGTTCTTGTACATATATTCATGAGTCCCTTTTTTCGCACTTACACAAGCACCCATCTCTAAAATATTACATTTACAATACAAATCAGAATCAGAAACCTACACATGGTGGACTCTTATTGTTGTGTTAGCCCTGACAAATGTGGAATGCCTCGGATGTCCTCTTTAGTTCCTACACGGGATGAAACACCCGTGCTAAGCTTATAGCTTAGTGGGAAAACATATAATATATATGTGACCACATTAGTGATCCTCACTACAAAGATATATATTCAACAAGCCATATATCGACTTCCATATTCTCCCGTAGGAGTACAGAACAGAAATCTTGTACAGAGGGTACTTGTAGATACGCTACATAATAGAATTGATTACTTGTGATCTCATATAATTATTTCACATATCAATATTATTCGCATTCTTACTATATAAATTTGCCTCGTATAGACCGAAAATATGAACGAGGGACACAAGATAATAGGTACCGGCTGTACGCATAATATCAACAAAGGTGTCACATAATAATGCGGTTCCGCCACGTAATAGAGGTGTCGTAGCACAAAGTAGGAGTGCCATAGCACTGATAGAGAGTGTCGTCGCACTAATCAGAGGTTCCTCTTACTTCACTATTTGATCTTAGATAGACATACAATTATATATATTACTGAGCTTGTTATATTGTTCTTAAACATATTAGCAAATAAGGGGCAAGAAACAATGTCGCTAACTACGTTTCTACCTCTATGCAAGGTTCAAAAAAGCATTTTTCATATAACTTTATACTTGTACGACCCTTCATTCACTTGTTAGGATCCTCATTAATCCAATGGATGGTTTCTAGAATTAACAAAATACAAGAACAAAAACAGGATTTTAGGTTCGCCTAGGCGAGGCAGAAATTGGAATTTTAGGGCCTTCAGGTTCACCTAGGCGAACCAACCTTTGCCTAGGTGAGAACTCCTTTGCCTAGGCGAAGGGGTGTCGGGCTGAAAACTGGAATTGGGTATTTTTCCCCATTTTCACCAAAAATCTTCCTTCCAAACCAAAACCAAAGCAAATCAACCTTCAAAACTGAACTTAGACCAACCAAAAACACCTTTATTAGGATTTTTCCTACGCAAACCTAGACAAGGAGGGATTTGTGATTGTTTCCATACAAATAGGAGAGTTCCATACTTTCCATACATTTATTCCATACCTTGTTTTTCTTAAAACCTTCAACTAGCTTCCTTTTCTTCACTTTCTTACTTGAACAAGACTAGATCTCCAAAGCAAATGAAGAGAAATCACCAAAGAAGACTCCTTCTCCCTCAAACCCGTAAGGTCTAAACTCCCAAAAGCCAAAATGAGAATTCTCTTAATTCTAGAAGACCATGTGTGGTCTTATCCCATTTTTGGCTTAAATTTCTCTTTTTAACTTATTAGTCCTTCCACTTCATTCTATTTGAAAATCAACTTGTCATATTTCTACTTTAACATATAATCTTTTTATCTTATATCCTTTGTCTTCCAATCTAAGAAATACCAATTTACCCTTAGTACTTAAATTTATGAAAAATGTAAATTTTACTTATATTATATCATCCTAAACTGTAATAAACTAATAGGGTATAATTTGGGATGTTATAGAGCAGCTCCCCGCACAACTCCGCCACATCAAACACACATGTCTCGATGACTACTGGTTCGTGGATACGGAGCCCAAGGATGATAGCAACATCTTGTAACGTGATCGACATCTCTCTAACGGGTACATGGAATGTGTGTGTTTCAGGCCACCATCTCTCGACGAGACTAGTGATGAGTGGCCAATTTATCATGATGTGGCCCATGCGGTATATACCATAGAATCCCGTGCAAATCACATTTGGACAAATAAGTAAATCCATTCTCCACATACTGAAGAAGGCTTTCATCTGTTGGCGAGGGTGGAGTACCTCATGGAACTACAATTAAGTAATGAAGAAATCAGTTTTATAATTGATTATATATAAATTACACCAACAATATGTAATAGTAGTTGATATTTAATAAAATACATACCTACCCCGTATCTACTAAGTGTGACCTATGCATGTCTTGCAATACCAAGACAGATGGATCTGAAGGATCCTCATCATGAAGCCCTCTGAACATCATATCTGTAACAGATAACAAAAAGACAGTCTAATTATTAACAAAAAACATTGAGAAACTAGTATCATATGCATGAATTCAATTACTAAGGCAAATAACAAAAAAAACCACGTACAAGAATGATGTCTCGTTTACATAAATACGGTACACACGTCTCTTATATTCCAAGAAATAAACATTCGTACATAAGTATTATACAAAGGAACTACAAACATGACAAGCAAAATGTCTTAAAAAAAATTGAGTTACATCACATATTTCATTGAACTTGATTCCTATTCTTACAAGAGCGCCGATTGTGACCCGGTGTTTGCACAACCCATATGTTATAGTAGTTTTCCCCTCCCTAATTTCCATTTCATTATGAAAACGGGTTGATTTAGGGCGTCCACTGCATATGTGTTTCATTGACTCAGGAGGTACAATCGCAGGACCATCATAAAGAGGCCACTCATCTTTATTGAATATGGGATGAAACAAGCTTGCCCAAGTATCATAGTACGACTGCATAGTGTAGTACCCTTGAACAAATAATCGAAAATCAACACAGCGATGTTGACATGCTATGATATGGCTACATGGAAATCCATATATAAGTGTCTTACCACATGGGCATTTATGGTCATGTAATTTGAGTCGTTGTAATTCGACCACTTCGACTTACATGAAATCGCTATCGATGTGATCAAAGAACAATTTCCATTTATCCAAAGATTAAAGACATAGGCCCACCCAGCATCAATATATGAGGTACTCGCTTCATCAAATGCCAATCATAGCTGCCTATCTCCTCTTACAATAAAGTGACTATTAAGGTGGAAAAAGTAAATATAGCAGATATAGACAAATTGAATTGTGCCTTAATAATTGCCTTGAGCAGCAACCAACTTTGAGTCCAATTGATGATGGTCCTAATTCAAGCAAGGATTGACACAAGTATGCGACCCTTTATACTTGTTGATAACAAATAAACAAGTACCTTTCACAAGCATGACACGAAGCTTCCATGGACATTGACATTCCTCGGCTTTCTTACATCTTAAAACTACCAATTTTTTCGAGAATGCAACAACCACAAACTCTTGGTGTGCTTTAATTGAGTAAATATTTGCAGCCTCTTGCAAAGTAGATTTGGAATTAAAAACTTGGTCAGCTACAAATTCTGCACCAAAGTTTTCAACATGTTCAAATTGAAGTGATGGTGCTAAGTGATACTGAACAAGGGATGACTCATCTGGTTCCTTAGCATCTAAGTTATTTGATACATCACAAGATGCCACATGCGCAGAGACATATATCCCTTACTCATTCTCCAAAACTTGGTTGAAAGTATGGAAGGATGATACATGTCCATCAGCTTGAACATCTAAATCTCCATTAGATTCATCATCAACATCTTCACTAGATTCATCGTTAACTTCTTCATCTTCACAGTCTTCATCATCTCTATATACTCCACATCTGTTAGTATTCCGTGCTGGACCGCTACTAGGTCCATAACCATAGTCAAATTCTGCAACATTATAATTTTCTCGAACCAATAACCGTAGGCACCTTACGTATTGATTCACTTGTGGCTTGACTCGAACTAATTTCAATATACATTCACTTCTCCATGCCAGTCGTGTTAACCAAGTTCAACATTTAATACACACTATTGTCATCCTATATTGGAAAAGGTTGGAACCTATTTCCACTTTTTAGGGGATACTTACAATTGAGGACTAATTTGAACCTTTGTTTGTCAATGGGTGTCCTTGAGTATATCATATCACCCAACTATTCAAACGTGCAATCAACCGATACATCCAAAGAGTGCCAATGAGCCACTCCAATATATTTGACAGATTTCAGTCCCTCGTATATTTCACGTACAAGATATCACGGGAATAGTGTATATAGACATATTTAACCACAAATGGTCCCAATAAGTTAAATAATGGCATGTTACACCAGAGACAAATAGTGAACAATCGACACCGACAATCATTTCAGGGCCATAAATGATCCTAATGAATTACGGAAATATTATATATACTTGGAGATTGGCCCAATCATGTAGGTTTGTGGTAAAGGTAAAAAACATATGACTTGTTAGCTGACATGTTTGCTCAACCCTTTATAGATTTTGGTGATCTAGGGTTTATCAAATAAGTAGGGAAAAGATTTAGGCCTTCTTTGTTAATAGTTTTTTAAACTATTTTTTCTTTCGGAAAAAAAACAAGAAGAGAAGGGAAAACCCGAATACCGGTATGGTGAGAAAGAATTTTGATTGGTTTCCTATGTATTGTATTTAATTGAATATGAGAAACGTGAGTTGTCTTTTTCCTGCTACATTCTAAAGTTTAATATTATTATTCTATGATATAATTATACATAGAAAGTCTTGTCTTGAAATTAAATGCATAAATCTTGCTTTTTTTTTTTATTAATTTTTTTCATCTATTAAGTTTGTATTATATCGTCAGATACTTATCTTCTTATAGACTCAGTGGCTTCAGCCTCTCCTACATTTAGCCGTGCACTGTCCAAAACCGGACTGACTGACTGGACCGTTTGGACCGAACCGAAATCATAAAGTGGCTGACCGGAGAGACCGTATTATTCCTGGCCCGTACTGGTCTCGAGCCTGCTTATTCAGTCCCATCCGCTGGGACCCGTTGACCGTTTTTATTCTTCGCGGTTCTTTTTTTTTTTTTCTGAAAACAAACATTGTTTGAAAACAGCTTATCGAACATACCCAATTCAAAGAACAATATATTATATTGATTTAATCCTTCATTAAAAAGAGACAGATTTTATTTAAATCCTTGAGAAAAAACACAATTCGTAGAAAGGAAAAGGAAAAAAGTAAGAGAGGAAAAGAGAAAGAAAATTCGTGAGAAAGTGACATGAAATGAATCTACCCGATATGAATTGAGTCAAGAAATGCACCCATTTTTGTTCCGTTTCGAATGTGTCTTGGTTGTAACTTGTGTTGCAGGAGAATTCTTAACATACTTAACAACTTGTAACTCTCCTCTAACTTAAACGTTTTTTAGAAGTTGTTTTGACTTTTGAGTTACTTCTAATATATTACCAATTGCTTCAACCAAAACAATTAATAATCCCATTAAAGACTGGGAATTGGGGATCATTTAAAAAATAAATAAATGGCCTCAACACTCAATTAATCAATGAAAAGAATTATCTTCATATGTATAAAAATACGGTCACGGCCCGGGACCGGAATATTCGGTTGCTCGACCGACCAAACCCGGAATCACTTTATGACCTGAGACCGGACTCGAATCCCGGTCCGTCCCCGTCATCCATTCCGTCCTGTCAGTCCAAATTGCACCGACCGATTTAGCACACCCCTACGCCACATCTATCCTTTTACTATTTGAATTAAGCCTTAAGGGCATTTATGCCATTTTTAAAATTTACAATATAATAGTTAATAATAGCACTTCTTCGTAAAACATCAATCTAGTTCGTTCGGGGCCATGTAGGCGACACTCCTGGAAGACCGTTGTCCTAACATCTAGCTTTACAAATTTTTTTTCAAGATAAAGTCCAGACAATGGCTTTACAAAATTTTTTAAGATAAAGTCGTTGTCCCGACGTACCATTTTATCATTAATCAAAATATGTTTGTTATACTTAAAGATAGATTTGAATTAAAATTGTTAAAATTCCTTTTAAAATTGGAAATGTTTTACATTTTCATAAATTTCGTATAACAACCCATAAACTAACTCCTCATCTAATCTATGGGGTTACTTGTCCCAGACTAATACTCACCCGAGGCAAGTTAAAATTTGGTAAACCTCTAATGGTATTATTGATAACTAAACCTCAAAAAGGCTTAAATCAATTAAGCTACCCCTAATTTTGTATAAAAAAAAATTATCATTTTCTGTTTTCACAAAAAAAAAAAAAAACGAGAAATAAACTTAGATGATATCAAAGTTAAATAATGTTAGAAATCAAAACTAATATCAAAAGTGGAACTTTGTCTCGCTCTAATATGCCATTATATTTTTCAAAGTTTTTCATGATGCATTTTTAAAAAAGCTGTTAAAAATATAAATATTTGTTGTAGTATCAAAAAATAATTGATTCTTTTACAATCTAGCACTCTGGAAGAAAATATTTTTATTAAAAAATTTGAGTAAAAATGTTATTAAACACATTTTAGCATATAGTAAGCAACTATTTAATTCAATTATTTAAAAAAAAGAAAAGAATTCAATTTGAAATTTCTCATAATGGTTAAGAATAACATATACGAGATAGAAAAAGAAAGTAAAGTTGTTTGGATATTTAGAAAGAAGAAAATTAATTAAATATATCTTATTATTAATTTCAAATAAAGATATTATTACCATATCTTTTTAAAATATTTTTACTTAATTTTAATAAAAATATGATAAATGATTTTATTAGAATATTAATATGCATATTTAATAATATGAATGAGAATATTATTATCTATCATTTTTTGCCATATCTCATCAAAATCCTCATTTATTTAAAAATATAAGTTAATAACTAGCATGAATATTAGACAGTGTGGCTTCTATCAAGGATTCTAAGGCCTTGACCATGAAAGGTTCTCCATGATATGGTGAATGTTGAATAATGCTTACCAATATTAAGTATTAAATTGTTTATTTTTTTAATATGATATTTCTATTAAATATTAAGTTGTTTGGTTTTAGATGTTTAAAATCAACATCCTAAATATATTAAGAAAAATAATTTAATTTAAGTCAAGTAATTGTTTGTGTAATGATAATATAAATTTATTATTATGATAAAATAAAATATATTTGTATAATATATCTATAATATATTAACATATTTACAAAAAAAAATTAAAATGATAAAATTAGTATGATACATAATTTATTATTATCATTCTTACAAAAAATTATTATTATATTTATTTATTTTATATAACTAAAATAGAATATATAAAATCAATAATTTAAAAATAATATATTGATGAATTTTTTTTTTAAATATTTTGAAATATTTGGTTTTGATTTTTAAAATATTTTACGTAGATTATAATATACAGATAATATTTTGACTTTTTCTATTCCTAAGAAAATTTTAAATATTAAAAAATAAGTTAATGAAAGAAAAAAAAGCAAATCGCTTTTTAGAAAAAAAAAACAAAAAATAAATAAAATGCCCCTTTTAATCTACGATTAGGAAAAATAAAATGCCCCTTATAACAAACAATTTTGATTAATGATAAAGACACTATCCAGGACAACGACTTTATCTTAAAAAAAAAATTGTAAAACTGCTGTTTGAGACATCGACCTTTGTTGAGGTGTCATCTACGTGGCCTAAACATACTAGATTGGACAATAGTTTAAAAAATATATTATTTCTCTTAATTTAAAAATTATTTTAACCCAAACTCAACTTGACCCATAATTTAAATCGAATCTACGTATTATGGGTCATTTTAATAATGAAATCGTCAAGCTCGACATCGATCAAAGCCAAAAATACTTGAATACCTAAAATATTCTCCCTCCCATTATTCTTTTTCTCGCGATAAATAGGACATTTCAGAAATTAAAAAACAAAGCGTGACCTTCTAGAAACGCAGCCACTCTAATAGGGTGAACCCGAAGCCAGCTCATCTAAAGTGTATAATAATGAAATATAGGGACCTCTAGGGATCGAAGATCTTGTTTAATACAAAACAAATCGAGATGCATTTTGGTATGATGTGCACGACTCGAACCTCTATGCTGATGGAACTCTGTGATAGCCCTCATTCATTTATTTCTCGTAGCCTAACTATTAAAAACACAAAAAAAACACTAAATTTAGATCACAATAACACTTTTCAGAAAACACCACAATTATGTTCTATGTGTTTGCAAATCATTGATCTCACAAATAGTTCTAAAAAACATTTACCAAACAAGGTCTTAGCTCCATATGTTTGTTTCTCAAGCAAATACACATTTAATCACTATGTTATCAACAAAACACACCACATCAACAAAAGATTATTACCACATATTAAGGAACTAAACCTAAAGATTTATCAACACATTATCAACAAAACACACAAACAAAGCAGTAATATAAGAAATTTTCAACAAAAAATAGTCCAATGTAGGAGGGTTACTTGCTGTGTAGTCGAATGGAGTACTAGAAGAGAAAATATGAGGAAAAAATCACTTGATTTCCAAGCCTTAATCTGTCGCCGACAAAGGAGCTGGTGAAGAACATGAGAGAAATAGGAGAACTGGGGGAGGAAGAAGAGTGCTGTAGATTTTTAATACGAGATAATGTCGTTGTTAGTGACAACGACATTTAAATTTTTTAAAAATTATGAAGCCGTTGTTGGTGACAACGACATTTAGGTTTTTTTTTTTTAAAAATTATAAAACCATTGTTTATGACAACTACATTTTCCCTGTTATCGCCTACGTGGCCCAAACGCATTAGATTTGACAATAGTTTCAAATACCAACTATTTTTGTAATTTAAAATATATATATATATATATATATATATATATATATATATATATATATATTTAAATCCAAAACTTCGATAAATTGTGAGTAAGGTTGAGTTATGTCAAAATAACTTCTTTTTTTAAAATAAATATTAATTTAGCTATCCTTTAAATTTAATATGAAATTCTGACTTTGTTTAAATATGAAATATAGTTAATAATTCTGACTTTAATTAAAAAATAAAGCTATAATTATCAATTACAATTTTAACAATGAATTTTTTATATCAAAATGAAAGTCTCTTTCTCCCATGTGGCATATGTACATGGCCAGGAAGGTAACATTGAACATGACTTTAAAGGATGAGCTAAAATCAATATTTGGTTTTAAAAGAAGGTTAATTTGACACATAACTCACATGAGTTGGCAGGGTAAGGGACTACGTAGGTCACCCTTAATCTAACAAGATCATAGGGGTATAATAGTAAATTGGTATGATTTCACATAGCATGAAGCAGCGTTAGTTTAGTCATTACACTTTATCATTTCAAGGCATGAGATTGGGAAAACTACGTTTGCTTGATTTGTGAAAGAAAATATTAGGTGCAAAGACATAAAATTCTTAAATTTGTGAATCCACAACATCTTTATGTTTTCTCATCTTGTTCAAATTAGTAAAACACTTATCATTTTAAATAGTCATAGGGTATAAGAAATTTAGGTTAGTCGTAGTGAAGACAGTTTAGTATTTTAAAATTACAGTATAAAAAAAATATATATTTTTCATATTTTTTCTTGAAAAATAACCTATTTGGAACAAACATTTCATTTTATATTTTATGAATTTACATTATTCCTTAAAAGGATGAGTTATTTTTATAAGAAAATAATAAGAACATTTTATGCGTGATATTTCATATGGTAAAAGTTTTGATCCCTGTAAATCAAAATGATTTAAGTATTATAGACATTTTTGGATTCTACCCC
Source organism: Tetrastigma voinierianum (assembly GCA_016808115.1). NCBI lineage: Eukaryota > Viridiplantae > Streptophyta > Magnoliopsida > Vitales > Vitaceae > Tetrastigma > Tetrastigma voinierianum. Next base: position 64,697 of record JAEQBH010008321.1, on the reverse strand, counting down.
AAATATATGAAGCTTTGTAGTTTCTTTTTGCTTCAGCACTGCATCCTCCATCACCAGTTAAGGTTGTACCATTTTTTATTATATATTGTTTTAAATGTATTGCTAACTTAATCAATAAATTTATCTCTTTAAAAAACCTAAGTGTCTAAAATACTCATAATTATTTAAGTGCCAACATGACATACCTGCTACACATTTTAAAATGTAAAGCCAACTCAGGAACAGGCTGGCTACATATTTTAAAATGTGAGAAAGTCAACTCTTGAGACAGGCTTGCTACATTAAACATTATATAAGAATCAATCAAAGCTTAATTTATTTATTTTTCCGAAAGCAAACGGTAGCACCACTGATGGTACTGGTTGTTGGCCACAATTAGCAAATGTCAAAAATTTAAATTAAAAAAAAAAAAAGTCTTCCAAGTCGCCATCCGATTATTGTTTTCCTTTTCCTTTTCTCTTTGCTATGTTCTTCATGATTTGGGGTGCTGTTAAAACAACTATCATCCATCAGATCCATTATTACGCCAACTCTCAGCTCTTCTCTTTTCACTTCCTCATTTGTTTTCCAACTCCTTTTCTGGCATCCCATCGATCAATGGATTGTGTGAGCCCAATCCTGGATGTCGCCACTCGCTTGTGGGATTTCACCGCCAAGCGTTTGCTATATTCGTGAGCTTCAAAATCAACTCTTTGAAGAGCTTAACAGAGGGAACTGAACAACAAGAAAGGATGTGATGGTAAGGATTCAAGCATGAGGAGAAAAACTGAAACAGGAGTAGGCGTACCCATGAAGAGTGGATGGTTGGCTTAAGCTGAACAGCTCATACAAGTCAAGTGGAAGAAATATTGCAAAATGGGGATCAAGAAATCCAAAACAAATGTCTGAGCTGCTGTCTCAAAATTGTAGATCAAGCTACAGGCTGGGGAAGATTGTGACTAAGAAGATCAAGGCTGTAGCTGAATTAAAGGGGAAAGGGCATTTTGATGTTGTGGCTCACAGCTTGCCTTGTCCTCATGTGGATGAGAGACCGATGGCGAAGACTGTGGGCTTAGACTTGATGTTTGACAAGGTTCGGAAATGTCTGGAAGATGAGCAAGTAAGAAGCATCGGGTTGTATGGAATTGGGGGTGTTGGAAAAACTACTCTCTTGCAGAAAATCAATAATGAATATTTTGGTACAAGAGACGATTTTGATGTAGTGATTTGGATAGTGGTGTCGAAAGCAGTTAGCATAGAAAAAATTCAAGATGTGATTATAAACAAATTCAGAACCCCATATGAGAGATGGAAGAGATGGAGCAAGGAGGAGAAGGCTGCAGAAATATTCAAATTGTTGAAATCCAAAAAGATTGCTATATTGCTTTATGATATGTGGGAGCGACTTGATCTATCGGAGGTGGGGATCCCTCATTTTAATGATCAAACCAAGTCCAAATTACTACTTACTACGCGATCTGAACGAGTATGCGATGACATGGAAGTTGATAAGAGGCTTAAGGTAGAGTGTTTGACCCCGGATGAAGCATTTTATCTGTTCTGCGACAAGGTCGGTGAGAATACGCTGAATTCACATCCAAACATAAGAAGGCTTGCTAAGATTGCTGTTGAAGAATGCAGAGGCTTGCCACTTGCCCTCATCATCATCGGGCGATCAATGGCTAGCAGGAAAATGCCGCGAGATTGAAGACAAGCAATACAAGTACTAAAGTTACCCTTCGAGTTTCAGGTATGGGAGATCAAGTGTTTCCGATTTTGAAATTCAATTCTGATCTTGGATAATGATATTATCAAATCATGCTTCCTATATTGTTCAATATTTCCAGAAGACCACAACATTTGGAATGAAGACCTCATAAATCTTTGGATTGGAGAGGGGTTTTTGGACAAATTTGGCGACTTATATGAAGCACGCAACCAAGGAGAAGAGATTATTAGAAGCTTAAAATTTTCATGTCTCTTGGAAGGTGATGTATCAGAAAACAAATGTAAGATGCATGATGTGATCCGTGACATGGCTGTATGGTTATCATGTGATTATGGGGAAGAAGGGCACAAAAGTTTGGTACTAAAAGATGTTGAGTTAATTGAGGCATATGAAACTGTGAAGTGGAAAGATGCTGAACGGATTGGAGTATGGGATTCAAATATCAACGCAGAACTCTCTCTGTCACCCTGTTTCCTCAATCTCCAAACTTTAATTTTGCGACGTAGCGGCATGAAGTCACTTCCAGTTGGATTCTTCCAAAACATGCCTGTCATTAGAGTTTTGGATTTGGAGGGTAATAGAAAATTAAAGGAGTTACCTCCAGAGATTTGTAGATTAGAAAGTTTAGAATATCTGAACCTAGGATACACAGGCATAAAAGAGATGCCTGTAGAGCTGAAGAATTTGACAAAACTGAGGTGTTTGACATTAGAATATATTTATGGGCTTCAAGTAGTTCCACCAAATGTGATATGTTGCCTTCCAAATTTGCTTATGTTTAGTATGATATTAGACAGTGTACCATGGCATATCAAGAAATATGAGGAGGGCTTCATGGTAACAGTGATGCAGGAGTTGGAGTGCTTGCAATACCTGAGTGAGATAAGCATCAGCTTACCTACTGTTTCAGATGTTCAAAAATTTCTCACCTCTCAGAAGCTGCAGAAGTGGATACGAAATCTACAGATCTGCGAGTGCCAAGGTTTGACGGAGATGGAGCTGCCACTCTCAACTTTGCAAAGAATGAGGTCGCTTGAATTTGACAACTGTGATCATTTGGAACGTGTGAAAATAAAAATGGGAAATGGAGAAAAACAGGTATTTTCTCCAAGTCATATCTCAAAGTCAAAATTCCTCAACCTTGTTCGTGTAATTATTACAGGGTGTCGATTCTTGAACTTGACCTGGCTTGTTTATGCTCCAAGCCTCGAGTGGCTGATGGTCACCGGCAGTGATAAAATGGAAGAAATTATAGGGAGTGATGAGGGTGGAAAATCTGAAATTAAACAACAATTTCTCAGCATATTCTTAAGACTTGAGAAGCTATGCTTGAAGGATCTCCCAAATCTAAAGAGTATCTATAGTCGGGCCTTGCCCTTTCCTTCCCTCAGAAAGATCAAAGTGATTAGATGTCCAAATCTAAGGAAGCTGCCACTGAAATATTCCAATAGTGCCACCAACACTTTAGAAATAATTGAGGGGGAACCAAGCTGGTGGGAGGAATTGGAGTGGGAGGATGACAATCTCGAGGGCACTTTCACTCCATATTTCAAAAAATGGTGATTGAGAGGAGGATATATATATATATATATATATATATATATATATATATATATATATATATATATATATATATATAATAATGTAAATGTGTGTGTGTGTGTGTGTGTGTGTGTGTGTGTGTGTTATACAGGAATAATTGTTGTTTGGATTTCCTTTATTTCCTTTCTTTAACTGTTTTTAGACAAACTCATTGGTAGTTGCTCTCCCAAGTATATTTATGAAATTTTTATCTATTATTATTGTTGAGCAGAAAGAAATTTTTATCTCCATAAGCACCATGTTCCTAATGTTCTTTGAAATGTCAATTTCGGTATCTTCAGGAGAAAAATATAATTTATTATCCAGATCAATTGAAGCTTCATCATCTTCTTCACTACTTCCAATAGAGGTTTTGAGTTTGTGATCATCTTCCATGAAGATCACTCTCATATTAATTATCTCTGGTTCTTCAATTGGTTCTTTTATAAGTAAAAATAAGAAGTCGGAGAAAATGCATTCAACGGCTAGTTCACCACACCTAAGACGTAAGATGAAGCAAACTTGAATAAATAGCTAAATTTAAAAAATGCAGCAAAAGGATTACTAAAGAATGTAGTACATGTCTCATTTTAAAGCCCATCTAGGACAGTTATAGCTTCCATTTTTACCCTCATCTGGAAGCTAAAGTCTGACTTTCAAAGCATGGTACATATAAGTGTTGGTGGGAATGAGGATACCTTTTCTCATGAATAACCTAAATAAGAATAATATCTTTGAATCTTGAAAGGCCACAGGAGAAGATCTTTTCTTGAAACTTGGGTATATACATTCACCCACTTTTTAGGCTTCTCAATAAAAATCATTGTACCTATTCTAAATAAAAATAAAAGGAAAAGGAAAAGGCAAAAAGAAAAAGTAGTGTCTTTAGTATTACATAAATAGAAGACTTGACTACTGCCGTAGAATTTATTAAGATAATTTCCTAGGTCTTAACTATACTAAAAACATTGTGTTTAAAAAATTATCATGGTAGAAACAATCAAGGAACACAGAATAAGCTACCAACGACTCTTTGTGCAAAGTGGAATACTGCATGCCTAATACACCATCATACTACAAAAGAAGGTGTCAACATCCCTAAGATTTGGTCTCCTAATATAGAAGTTAATACATGAATACCAAAAAAGAAAATAAAATGATAAAAATAATATAGAGGTATACAAAGTGTAGCTTCAAAATTTTACATGAATGATGTTGAAGAGCAAAAGTGAAAGGTTAGTAACATGAATAAGCCAGAACATAAAGGCATACATGCCAGCAAAAGAACCATCAATTAAAGAAATTATTCACAGAAAAAGTAAAGGAATATCTATTGCAACCAAGGGTGATGACAACTCTCAAAAGACCATCAAGCATCAACTTGTGGTTCTTCCTTGTTATGTCAATGGAGTTGTGTACATGTGTTCCTTGAGGGTAATCTTTTACTACTTTTATGACCCTTAATCCCATCAATGAAGCCCTAGATTTTGAGACCCTTAATCTCAAAACACCTTTCTAGCCTCATCAACCAGACCCCAATTTATATGCATTTTTCTTTTTTTTTAATAGGTAAACAATATAATAAAAAGAAAGAATTTTTTCTCCAATCCAGTTTTAATGGCGTGAACTCGAATTTGTTCCCTTCCAAAACCCCCAATCCATTACCATATGCTTGAAAAACCAAAACAAAGGTGTATTGATTGGGAAAAAATGTCGAAAGGACGATTTTGAAACAAATTAATAAAAAAAAGAAGCTTCTTGGACACTTTGAATAGTTAATGGAATTTCGAAATATAATACATACCTTCAAAACAACACTAAATTGTTGTCCACACTAATGCGAATTCCAAACCTTGGATATTCGTTAATGGTGGAACTTCGTAGAGGAAGGAACAACATTGGTGATGACGCCATTAGGAATAGAGAAGGGAAAAAGTGCGAAATTTTTTCACTTAGGACTGAATTCTTCAAATAACAGGGAGTAAATCCCAATCTTAGAATTTTTTTGATAGGGAAATAGTGTGAAAAAATGATGTCACACGATGGTCTATCAATTGCTAGGTTGCAGATGCCACGATGTTGTTCGGTTGAAGAAGACAACTTTCTTTTCCACGTTTGCCGGACCATACTAAAGGAAATTTTGGAGATGAGTTGTACGTGGGAGTTCAATCTGTTCAAAACATTTTTCATATATGACATGGTCCAACTCGGCAACCTTTAGATTAGGATTTTGGTTTGGGTTATCCAAGGCTATAATTGCTACTTAAATTAAAGTTGATATTAAAAAAATAAAAATAAAATAAATAAAATTTTCGAGTTTAATTGCCGAGTCCTAAAGTCCAGGATTTAAAATGTGATTTTCCCTTTGATTTTAATACTTTATTTTATTAAGTCTTTAAGTTGTTTGTTTTTGTAGGCTAAAAATCAACATCCCAACATCTTAAATGATGTTTGTTTTTTTTACTTGATCTTGAATATAACTTTTTTTGAACTTAATGCTGAATAGTACTTAATAACATTAAGTATTAAGTTGTTTGTTTTTTAACATTAGGTAGTGAGTATGGATGACAATGGGACGAATTATTTTGGGTTCCCGTCCCGCCTCGCTCTTAATGGCACATGTTTAATTTAATTTTAATCGGGTTTTTAACGGGTTTGGGTTTATTTTCTCAAATCCGAGACAGGTTCAGGTATTGTTACTCTCTATAAAACCTAAGAAAATTAGAAATTTTCAAAAATAGTAAAATGTTAATAAAAATAATAAATTGCCATAAGGGTTCGGAAGAAACCTAAAAAAATTACTCTAGATCTCTGGATGATGTTAGAAGCGGTACTTGGGTTAAATTAGGTCTCATGAAATCTAATAACCAAGAAAAGTTTCATCGAATTCTGAGACAAGGGGAAATTTTTTCGATTTTCTGGGTGATAAGTTGTCAGTGACTTCATGGACGAGTTTTTTACGAAAATATCGAAAGTCAAGGAAATGGATTGAGCTAAGTTCATTTAAAATAAAGTGAATTGAAAAGAAATAAATTGTTTTGGAGTAGAAACGAACCCGAATGAAGCAATATGAACCATGTATCTAAAATAACAATAATAAGCCCCGCCCTGATTATATTTTAAAAATAATTTTTATTATTTTATTTTTATACTTTAATATAAATAATAATTATAATTATAATGTTTTTTAATAAATAATTTATAAAAATTCATAATATTTTTATTTTTATGAAAAATATTAATTTTAATATAATAAAAATAAAAAAGTAAATATAAAAAAATTAAAATAAAATAAAAAATAAAATAAAATGTAAACGGGGCGAGTTTGGGAATTTTCCCATCTCCGCCCCGCCCTGTTTAATTTTTTAAATGAGACAAGTTTTGGAATTGAAAAAATAAGCGGCTAGAGATCGAGGATAAGGCGCTTCCAGATCCCAAACCCTCAGATTGTCATCCCACTATTAGTGTATATTACTAGCTCTTCTTCTTGTTGAGCAATGATTGAGTTTTCTTATTTTTTGTGAAAAATGACTTTTAAGATAGAAAAAAGCCAAATATTTCAATTTTTCTATTCGAACTTTTTAAAAAATTTGACAATAAGTCGTGAAAATTTAAAAAAAAACAAACGGCTTATCACGAAAACTATTTAGTTTCGATATTAAGTCAAACTCTTTACCTTAGTCTATTAAAAAATATAATTTTATTTAATACTTATTTGAATGAAGACGGTGATAATTTAACTTATCACTGTGATCAAATGAAAATATTTATATTTATTTGTATAAGGTACCTTTTAACATATTTATGAAAAAATAAAAATTATTATGATAAATCATTTTTCTAATATTATTTTTTAAAAATAAAATACCACTAGAAAAAATTATCTTCATTATACATGTTAAATTTATGTATAATCTATTAACATTTTATCCAAATTTGAGAAAATTAATTTTTAAATAAAAATAATTATCCTATTTACCGATGACGAAAAAAATAAACCGATCTTGTAATTTTTATCTAAGTTTTGAGAAAATAAATTTAAAAATATACATGGTATTATTTCATTAGCATAAGAACAAATCATGAGAATTTCAATTCTATCATAGAATATGATTTTCTCATGCTCTTGTTTTAAAAGCTTTAACATCTTCTTTTTCTTACTCAAAAAAAAAAAAAAAAAAATCATAAACAGCCAAATATTTTGAGAGCCAATTTTTTTTAAAAAAAATTTAGCATTAAGTCATGAAAAAATAAAAAAATGAAAACAAAATTTATGAGACCTAAAAGCAAAAAGAAAAAAAAAATCACCTAACTACACATTTGTTACGATATTACTATTGTTTATAAAACCAATGTCGCTTTTATTAAGATATTACTATCCAGGGATAAGGTGCATAAATGTCCTTGATGTTTTGGTCATATGTCTAACTTAGCACTTAAACTTTTTTCGAGTCCACCGTCGCCTGTAACGTTTATTTCGTAGCTCAAATATGCTCCCTGCGTGAAAGGTTAACATATGGGAAAAATGCCTTCTAACAAATGCTAACATGTTAACCTAACATGGCAAATTTTGCGATATGTAACCTAATTGAATAAATAAGCTCTTTATATAGAAAATTTTCCCCTAAAATTGGATCATTTGAATCCTAATTTCAAACTCTAATTCTTCTCGATTTCTTCCCCAAATCCTATTATTTTCTCTATATACTGAAAAAAAAAATATTAGGGGCAAAAATGAGACATAAGCGTTGTTGGCTTATCATTATTGGCAAAACCCTTGTCAAAAATAAAATCATAAAGTGCCCCACTTGTTGACGCAATAGATGTCGCAGCAAATCGTCTCTCTCATGTGTCCAAAGCCATGTATGACTGAGCATAAGGAAAGGTAGACCTTACCTTACCTAGCTACCAACTGCTTTGGAAAGTTTTCTCTGCAAATCAAGCAAGAGATTCAGAAGATATTATTTCATTCTATGCGTGTTGAGGAAGGAAGTATATAAGGAATAATTGTGCTGATTCAGAATCTTGAAAATCCTAGTTGTAAGAGATCTTACCTATAAGAGCCAAGAAAATATTATGTTACATGCATTAGGAAAGGAATCAACCAGTGATGGTAAACATGTAAAACAATTTTGGAAATGTGTGGATTTGAAGAATCCCATATTCGTACTTAAAAGGGAGAAGAAGAGGCATTTGCAGATCATCGAATAAGCACACAGACAAGGAGCTGTTATTTGGAGAAAGAGCAGCTGCAGGTACTACTCGAAACCTTGATGTGAGCAGTACGCTTACTCTACTTGGGATGGAGTGATTAAGCATCAATGAACCCAAATGTGTATGGGAAATAAGGGGATAAGCTTATTTCAAAGTTTCTATATGGGATAGTTAGGAGAAGATGACTGTGAGAAAGGGGGATTTCTTGTCTCACTTAACTCAAACTTGTAACCTGGTTGATAAATAGTGAAACATCTTACATATGGGCTCAACCCTGCGAACGTAGGCAATTGCCGAACTGCGTAACCAATCCCTGTCTCTCTCCATGTGTGTGTGTGCATAATCTTTCACCTAACCTTTTATCTTACTACTTTGTACACTTCTTGAACCTTCACAAGACACATCATAAAAGGGTTAACTGTCTCACTTATGACAGTGCCTTACCAGTTGATGCAACATCTCGTGGAGCATTGTCATAATAAACAATCTCTATTTTTTCAATTGGTATCAGAGAGGGTCACTATAAGATATTGAGTGGATCGCAAAAATGTTTTTGACTATTTACCTCTAACTGCCAGATGGATCTCTTGAAAGAAGGTGGGATCAGTTGTTCGTCCTCCTCTGTTGGGCAGAACCAACTATGGGTATTGGAAAGCTCGTATGCGTGCATTCGTCAAGTCCACGGACAAACTTGCCTAGAAAGCAATCTTGACTTGCTGGACCCCTCACACCAACAAAGACGAGTCAAGAAACGAGGTACCTAAAAGCGAACTTGACTAGACAGCAAAAGAAAACAAGCAGTTGTCCAACAATTGGAAAGCCCTCAATGCCATCTTTAACGGGGTAAGTCCTGCACAATTCAAAAGCATTTCAACCACTGAGTTAACCAAAGAAGCTTGGGACATACTGCAAGTCAAGTTTGAAGGAACCGCTGCTGTGCGCAAATCAAGAATAGAATTGCTTATCTCCAAATTCGAGAATCTTCAAATGGAGGAGAATGAGACAATCGGACAATATCATGCTAGAATAAGTGATATCTTAAATGAGTCGTTTATTTTAGGAGAAAATATCCTAGAAGAAAAACTCATACAGAAGGTGCAAAGAATCTTTTGCTAGAAGGTTCACTTATAAAATGACCGCCATTAGAAGAAACAAAGACAAACCATGAACCTTGAGGGTGATTAGCTCATGGCCTTTGAAATAGGAAGCAGTGAAGATAAGAAACAGAGGAAAAGAATGGAGGCATTTCAAGTTGAACCACAACAAGTTGAGGAAGAAGAAGGAGATTACCTTGCTAAATCCATGACTCTCTTAACAAAGAAACCAAGGAGCCTGAAAAATGAACAAAGAGACTAAAAGGTACCTACCAAACCAAAAGCACAAATTTTGCTTTTAACCCTTTCACAACTTCCTTTTAAGGGAAACAAGTTTTCTGAAGTCAACACTGAACCAACAAATAAGAGTAAAGGGATTTAGCGTAGGGAATGCGAAGGCTATGGTCACATTCAGGTAAAATGTGCCAACATCCGTAAGAAAAACAAGTCCTGCACAATGATCTGGAGTGATGAAGAGTGTAAGGAACGAGAGGAGCCCTTCAATGAAGTTATGGTCCTAGTCAGGTTAGCCACATCAGAAGATCCTCTTGTAGGTGTCGCATCAAATGCTGCATCATCCCCTAGGGCAAATACTGAAAGTAGTGATGATGAAGAAATTTCAGATGAAGAGATGGTTCTTTCCTATTGGGTCATATACAAGAAACTGGTGGAGGCTCTTAATGAGAATCAAGATCTACGAAGGCAAGTTTCCCTATTGAGCAACAAGAAAGAAGAACTTGTCAAGCAAAACAATATAATCCAGGACAAGGTATGCCAACAAGAGGAGTCTCTGTGCGAACTTGAGCAGATGAAGAAGTTTGTGCGTATGTTGAATTCAAGCACTACAACCTTGAAGAGTATACTGGAAATGGGAAAAAAGATCTAAAGACCATGGTGGACTCGGGTTCAAGGGAGAGAACTTAGGAAACAACGTCCTAATAGAAGAAACTCAAAAGGATAAAGATCGCCATCACAAGAGAAAGACATCTTTCCCAGTACTCAGGTGCTATTATTGTAGAAAACGGGGACATATCAGAAGGAGTGCTCTCACTTCTTGATGCGTCAAGAGATAAGGCAATAGGTACAACACCTAAAGACAAAGTAGGTATGGATAATAAAAAGGGATGGGAGGTTCCTGGTTGACTGTACCTCTCTAAAGGAAAGGTAGAAGAGAAATGGTATTTCGATAGGGTAGATCCAGGCAAATGACTAGTAACATGGAATTTTCAATCAACCTACAACCATGCAACTTAGAATCAGTAACATTCGGTGATGGAGGTAAAGGCATAGTTCTTGGAAGCGGCTCTCTGAAAGTCCTAGGTATGCCTAAATTAGAGAATGTCTTACTTGTGGATGGACTAAAGGTAAACCTCATAAGCATTAGCCAACTGTGTGATGACAAGTTGTTTGTTTAGTTCACAAAAGAAAGTTGTCCTAACAACTCAAACTTATGTGTCTTGAAAGGAAAGTGGTCACTAGAAAACTGTTATCTACTATCTCTTTCAGGGACTTGCTGCTTTACCCTGATGAATAATTCAAACATTTGGCATCGAAGACTAGGACACATAAGTCCTAGAAGCCTAAATGAAACTATAGCAGCATATGTTGCTCTGGGAATTTCGAAAATGAAAGCTGACCCTGGAAAAATATGTGGCTCGTGTCAATTAGGGAAGCAATTCATGATACCCACTTAAAGTGACTCTCGACACTGACCTACTAAGGATGCAGATAACTTCACATGGACTCATAGGACCTATCTGAGTTACCAAGTCTTGGGGGAAAGGTATGCTTTATTATTGTGAATACTTTTCTAGATATTCATGGATACACTTTCTGAGGAAAAATCGAGACACCTTTGATGCATTTGAAGCATTAATTTTAAGACTGATGCTTAAAAAAACTCTCCACCATAAGAAGGTTGTACGAATCATGAGTGATCACGGGAGAGAGTTTGAGAACTCCTACTTTGACAACTTCTACAATAAACATGGCATAAGGCATGAGTTCTCTTCTCCTAAGACCCCTTAACAGAATGGAGTAGTTGAAAGGAAAAATAGAACACTACAAGAGATGACCCGTGTCATTCTCAAACCAATAAAGGTTCCAATTCAATTTTGTGCGAAAGCACTAAACACAACATGCTACATTCAAAACCGATTATATCTCCGGCCAGGAACCTCCATGATGTCGTATGAAATATGGAGAGGTAAGAAGCCTAACCTGAAGCATTTGCATGAGTTTGTAAGCACATGTTTTGTGTTAAAGGACAGGGAACACATGAGAAAATTTGATCCAAAGAGTGATGAGGGTGTGTTCCTCGAATACTCCCCAAACAGCAAAGCCTACAGGGTGATCAAAAAGCACTCAAAAACAATTATGGAACTAACTAATGTTGTCGTCGATGATCAAGGAACTGTCTCTACAGGCCCAAGGTCAAATGAAAGTGAGACTAAAGGCTCACTGCATAGATCTGGAGACAATGCCTCAACAAATGATGCAATACCAAGGAATAGTTCCATCCTTGACACAGAAGATGCTTCACCGTTTGTTGAATCACTTTCTCAGCCTGAAGATCCTAGAACAAGCTCTGTGGGGTCCAATCGAGAAACATTCAGATAAGTTCAAAAAGACCACTCTACAACAAACATTATTGGAGATCCAAAGGCAAGCCTTAAGTAAACTACAGGATGGTAGATCACTTTGTGGAGCACATGAGCTTTGAATTCGAAATGAGCCTAGTGGGCAAACTAACCTACTTTCTAAGCATGTAGGTCAAATAAATAGGTAATGGAACCTTCATTTCACAGGCAAAATATGCTAAGAATCTGGTCAAGAAGTTTAGCTTAGAATCTGCCACTCATCACCGCACACCTGTTGGGACTTGTACAAAACTCTCTCAAGACGAAAACGATAAGAACATCGATCAAACATTGTACAGAAGCATGACTGACAGTTTACTTTATCTCATAACAAGCAGACCAGATTTATGCTATAGTGTTGGAATATGTGCTTGCTATCAAGTCTACCCCAAGGAGAATCATTTGATTGTCGTAAAGAAAATTATCAAATATATCAGTGGAACTACTGAATTCGGATTAGGGTACTCTCATAACTCCACTACAACCCTGATGGGATATTGTGATGCTAATTGGGATGGCAACTCCGACGATTGAAGGAGTACCTCGGGTGAGTGTTTTTTTCTTGGGAACAACTTGGTTTCATGGTTTAGCAAAAAAAAAAAGAACAGCATATCTCCGTCTACACTTGAGAGGCGGGAATATATTGCCATCGCGGCGATGGTCGCAACTTATACGGATGAAAAGCATCTTTGCCAGATACGGTGTCACAAGGGATCTTTGACATCCAATACGGACTTTGATATATTGTGTGGCTCTCAATCACCATCAACATCTCTCTAAGAATCGTGTTCCAACACTCACGCACCAAGCAGTGACATTCGACATCACTTTATTGAGTCTTGCCAGAACAAAGTCTTTAGCTCGAAGCATGTTCCTATGGAGCATCAACTCGCTGATATCTTCACCAAGGGACTAGATGCTTCATGGTTTGAAACCTTTCGCACCTCTTTGGGTGTTGTGTATCTAGTAATGGAGTAGACCGACTTTAAAGTGTATACAAAAAAAAAAAAAAAAAAATCAATCAACGAAGTTGTTCCCTCCCTTGTTAGTGCCTTGTGTCTCTCTTGTCATTAAGGCCTTGAAGACAACAGGATATCTTGAAAACAGCGGGGATGGTGGTGCATACTATCTTCCTTACTCTCTAAAGGCAACTGGGATTCACTCACGATTCATCTGCCTTTTAAGTGGACCAACCTTCCTCGGTCGTGTTTGGCTATTTTCATAGCGTGTTTGGAAACCTTCCTTTAGAGTGAAGCTTTCTGTCCTAATTCTTCTTCACAGTCGTTCTCGCTCTAACTATGGTTTCCTCTCGTTCAGGACGAATAAGGGGTCGAAGGAATACACCTCAACACCCTTCTACATCTACTCAAGGGGACTCCCAAGTCAATCACATTCTTATTGAATATCCGGTTGAAGAGTCACTCATTGTCTCCCTTCTCTTTGCCACCATGCCTCCAACCGCTTTGATCCTATGTGATAACTCGGGAGGAATTAGGGCTAGCTGTGAGGCCCCTACCGAGTCAGAAAAAGAAAGGAACCTCAATCTCCTGTGAGGCTGACTCGTCGCCTTCCCAGCTAACTCCACCGCTGTCTGGCTCTTCAAGACCCGTTCGAAAGTCTCCTCGAACTGCTTTTCTTATTTCAAAGACCAGTCATCTGATAGCATCGCCACCAAGACGCGCTTAATGAGTATCTTAAATACTCATTTTATCCCCATGTTTTGCTTAGATTTTAGTAGTTTTATGAGATAAATAAGTTCCCTAATGCTCTCTTTTCTCAATTTTGTGATTAGGCTAACCATTGGCTTGAAAATGGCGAAGTCGAAAGAAAATCGATTATGTGCCCCAATTTCCGGTCATTTTATTTTTATTTTTGGCTACTAAACCAGTCCTATCAGATAAGAGCTCTACGTAGTGACGAACTCCTCCCTGCTCCTTTTGCCGTCTATCTGGTGTTGCGCATGAGTCGTCTTGGCGCGAACAAGAGGACCCTCGTAAGTGACATCTTCGACAGAGAATAACCTCACTGACATAGGGAGGCCACGTACTCTGAGAGAGTAAAGAGGCAACTCTATCGCGACCAGGAAAAACCCCTGTCGCTACCTAACCACCCTTGCAGCCTGGGAACCATGTCGCGACACAGAGAACCATGTCGAGCCAGACGACACATGTGATGAAAACCTTTGTCGCGATAGAAAACCTCTGTCTATAAACTCTAGAAATTGGTAGTAGCCATCTTGGTCATTTATGCACCTCCAGCCTTTTTTTTCTTTTCTTTCTAAACACCGTAAATTCAATATACAATAACCTTTTTATTACAAAGGCAACGCGAAACTTGCAAATAATCTTGCCAAACTATATTAATCATACAAAATGAGTTTAATTTCAACTATGTTCTTTTCACATTATACGGCTGGGACTTCTGCCCAAAATTAAACAGAAAATGGATGAATATCCAGAATTTTACAAAATACATGAATAAGCCAAATTTTGGCCTTTTTCACTACTAAGCTCTTGGATGTGTTTCATCCCCCGGTGTACTTCAAGTACCTGAAAATATTTTCCCATGATGGGGTGAGCAATGCCCAGTAAATGAATTCTCCTACAAGGGTTACTCCCTACCTAAGTGTACGTAATGACAAACACACACATTCAAGCACAAGTAGGCACATTCCTACTTTCGAATGTCTCAATACCCTTCCCACATAATACAGTCTCACTAAATTCTCACACATGCATTTGCATGTATGAAAAAGCGTTTCAAAACCAAAGATTTTTTTGAAAACTCATTGGTTCTAATCTCGATATATTTATTGGACATACCAGGTGATATAATTTGATGGACAACCCTCCGATATAATTTGGTGGACATACTCCGACAAAATTTTGTTGGTCAACCCTCCGATAATATATAGTGGACATACTCCGACAAACTTTAGTGGACATACTCCGATATAATTTATTTATTGGGCAACCCTCCGATATCAAATTCATTCAAAACGTGTCATGCACACTCACACCCGTTCCATGCGATGTCCTTTGTGCATATGAAATCTGAATGCCATTCATATTACATGAATTATAGTGCCACATACAGCATCAATAAATCATGGATAATTTATATACACATGATTCAATCCATCGAGCATCTCATGTCCAATATAATAACCTTCTATATAACATGATTTTCACACAATCAACATGTTATTCGTTTTAATAACACATAAAAGCATTTCTGTTCGAAAAAATCTGGCCGGTTGCAACGTTAAAATTTAAGTGTTCGGTCCTAAAATTTTGGGACTGGACATCACGGTCACTCACGACCCAAAGAAGACCCATGCCATTAAATGGCTCTTAGACAAAAAGTAGCCAAGGTAGGAGAGGAACCTCTACCTCACGGAGTATGGCGAAATCCCTGGATTCTTGTATCTACACAAAGCTCTCATCGCGTAGATGAACTTTGCCTCTTGTTTCGACGAAAACCAAAGGCTCGATCTCTGTAGAATCTAGAGAGAATGTGGAGCTTCTCATTCTTCCTTTCTTCCTCTTTCTTTTCTGTTCTTTCTTTTTCTCTTTCCCTCCTATTTCCTTCTCTCCACCGAATTGTCCCAACTTGATTCAAGTGGGAAGTTTCCTCCCAACTTTCTTTGCTACTTGTCTCCTTCTCATTTGTCTTCTTTCTTTATCTTATCCAAAACTTGGATTTCCTTACTCTAAGAGCTTGACACATGGCCTTCATGGGCCAACCCTTAGACTTTCCCTTTTTGTTTGACTATCTCTCCCCTTTTTACACATGGCTCTAAATGAGCCATTCAACTAAGTTCCACGTGTCACTTACTACACCCGGTGCCTTGAAAATTGTGAAATTCCGACCATCTCGGAATCCAACGAAATTCAACTGGATAACTAGATTTCACGAGACGATTCCAACGGTGAAGTCAATTTCATCATCCGAGATCTAGAAAAATTCCAGGTTTTAAACTGCAATTACCGTTTTACTATTTTTCAGAAAAATTGAATTTTTCCCGGGTTTTACATTCTTTCCCCCTTAAAAGAATTTCGTCCCGAAATTCCACACACATACACATCAAATCACATGCATATAAACTAGTCATTTAATCACCAAAGGACTAAACAACATACCTTCATCCTTAAATAAGAAAGGATAGGTGACACGCATCATGTCCTCGCGTTCCCATGTTGCCTCCTCCACTCCTTGATGTTGCCACAACACCTTCACTAGCCTCACGGTCTTACGTCGCAAAACTTGATCCCAACTATCCATGATACGCACCGGTCCCTCCTCAAAGGTCCCATCTGTATAAAAAACGATCCCTCCCCAATCCACTACATGAGTTGGATCTGGAGTATACTTTCGGAGCATGGAGACGTGGAACACCTCATGAACACTTGATAAGCTCGGCGGTAATGTGTCCGGTAACAGCTATGCCCCGACCTCTCAGAGTATCTCGAAGGGCTGATATCTGACAATAAGCTTCCCTCGCTTTTTGAATCCTAATCTATCCTCTCTTAGGCATCACCTTCAGAAGGCGTGATCACCTCAGAGAGAGACGCAAAAAAGACTCTAGATATCGCCTTAGTCGCGTAGCTCTTCTGCGGCTGCGGGCCGTAAGGAGACGCCACATTATCAAACCCACCTTCGGAGGTGTGCCCCAATCAAATCGGACCCCGGTAGTGGACCTTTCTCTCACCTACATCTAACAAATCGAGGAGATCGCTTATGACCTCCCATATAAAGCCTCATAGGGTACGATATGTATACTAGCATAATAATTGTTGTTGTAGGCAAATTCCATTAAGGGTAAGTGCTCCTCTCAGCTACCCTTATGATTTAGGACACATACTCGTAGCATGTCCTCTAAAACCTGTATGGTCCTCTCCGACTGACCATTTATCTATGGATGAAAAGCAGTGCTCATTATTAACTGTGTCCTCATAGCCTTCTGGAAACTCTTCCAAAAGTGTGTCGTAAACCTGGGATCTCTATCCGATACTATGGACACTGGTACTCCATGTAGTCGGAAAATATCTCGAATATACAACCGGAAGAATTCCTCTAGTGTGAAGGTCATCTGCACTGCTAGAAAATGCGCCGACTTAGTGAGCCGGTCCACTATCACCCACACCGCATCATGCGTCCACGGTGTCCATGGCCGTGAGTCTGATCCATGTGTCTCTCCCCGCTTCTACTCGGCTACCTCCAATGGTTGGAGTAGCCCCGCTGGCATATGAGACACTATCGTACAAAATCTATAACATGTCTCTTCATCCCGCTCCAGTAATATTGGCAACGAAGATCACGGTACATCTTTGTGTCGCTTGGATGCACAGCAAATCAAGAGCAATGGACCTCCATGAGGATCTCCTCTCTCAAATCTGTCAATTGGGGAACCACAACCCCTCCCCTATACCGAAGACTACCATCTGCATGAATGGCCCAGCCTTCATCACTCGTACCTGACTGTACCCGGTCCTTGATGGACACTTTCTATGATTCATGCCCCTAGGATTCAATCACTCTACTCAGTAGGGAAGGCGTAGCCACTAAACACCTCAACATACCCTGAGCCTGATCACTGTACTGTAGTCCAAACTGTCCCATAATCTCAAGCATCTGCCACTCTCGGGAAGCTACATTAGCTAGTACTCCTCGTGACTTCTGACTGAGTGCATCAGCCATCACATTTGCCTTATCAGGATGGTAATGCATAGTGAAGTCATAATCCTCTAAAAACTCCATCCACCTGCGTTGCCTCTTGTTGAAGTCCCGCTATGTGAAAACAATATACTTCAGACTCTTGTGGTCTGAAAATACTTCAAATTGCTCGCCATATCTTTAAGGCAAAGACAATGGCCGCCAACTCCATGTCGTGTGTGGGCTAATTCCGCTCATGATTCTTCAACTGCTGAGAACCATAAGCTACTACCTCCCAGACTGCATTAAAACACATCCTAGCTTGTCTTTCGAGGCATCACAATACATTATGTACCTCTGTCCCCTTTCGGGACTATCAGAATAGGAGTTGAAGTAAGCCTCCTCTTCAATTCCTGGAATGCCCTCTCACATAGGTCATTCCACTCTAACTTGACCTCATTCCGGGTTAATCTTGTCATAGGTGCTGCTAGCCGGGAGAAATCCTCAATGAACCTCCTGTAATACCCTGCAAATCCCAAGAAACTGCGTATCTCGGCGGCCTCGGTCTTTCCCGGCTAAATACTGACCTCTCGACCTTCTCGGTGTCACACTAACACACCTAAAGCTAGGCACAACGTGCCCTAAGAATTTCACCTCGATGGCTACAAAATTCCTGTTTTATCGAGCTTGGCATACAACTAATGGTCTCTCAAAATCTGTAGAACGACCCTCAAATGATCTTCATGCTCCTCCTCAGACTTGGAATAAACCAAGATGTAGATATGAACCCTGACAAAGCCCGATCAAATAGGGTTGAATACCACATGCATGAAGATGTAGATCTTCTTTGGTGCATTACGTCAATCCGAAAGGCATCTCTGTGAACTCAAAATGCCCATACCGCGTCCTAAACGTTGTCTTAAGGATATTTGCCTCCCTAACCCTCAGCTGATGATAACCAGTGCGAAGGTCTATCTTGGAGTAGACTCACGCCTCTTTCAGCTGATCAAACAAGTCATCAATCCTCGGTAATGGATACCAATTCTTGATCGTAACCCTGTTCAACTGTTGACAGTCAATGCACAGTCGAAGGGTCTTGTCCTTCTTCTTTGCAAACAAAACCGGAGCGCCCCATGGTGAAGTGCTCGGTCTAATGAAACCCTTGTCCAACAATTCCTGTATCTGGACCTTGAGTTCCTGCAACTCAACCGGTGTCATCCTATGCGAAGTCATAGAAATGGGCGATATACCCGAGTGTAACTCAATACAGAAGTCTACATCCCTCTACGGAGGTAATCCCGGTAGCTCATCCGAAAAAACATCCTCCTCGGCAAACTACAGGCGAGATCAGTCTTGTCTCGCCCCTCATCCTATAGGAATGGGCTTGTAACCAACCCATCAATTTGGGTGCCATCTGGAGTCCTACATGGTCTGGGGGAAAAACATCGTGCTTGTCCCCTTGAAACGTAACATAAATACCGTCTTGTGTGTAGGCGGTAACTCTCCTACGTTCACAATCAATGACGACTCAGTGTGCCGTTAACCAGTCCATCCTAAGGATGACATCAAACTTTGACATGTCCATGACCCTCAGGTGCACAGTAAGTAGAATCCCGAAGATCTCTAATTCGCAACCCCGACATATCAGATCCTCACTCACCTTAGTTCCCAGGGGAGTTCTTACATACAACAAATTTTCCAAGGTCTAAACCTCTAAGCCCAATTCTCTCACACATGATGCAACAATAAATGAATACCATGCACTAGAATCAAACAACATTCTCGCCCATAGGAGAGAGATAACAGAAACATACCCTATAAAACTAACTGATCCACTGGCTCAGTCGATGGTACAACTGCTTAGATATGCCCCTGGGTCCTTGAAGTCCCGGCCTATGGCCCTGTCCTCGACCTCGACCCATACTTTGGCCTCTACGCTGCACATGTAGCGAAAGCGCTTGGCTGAAGCACCACAGGGCCCGATGCGGTTCCTGCAGCCGGTGCTAGGGTAGAAAGGAACATACCGCGTCTGTGCACATCCTACTGATGATTGGGATTGTGCCGTCCTAAAACCTTGGGATCCTTGCCTCTAAGGGCAATCCTGCTTCATATGTCTAGGCTGATGGTAGTGGAAACATGTCATCGGTCCTAACTGGCTAGGGGTCCTAACATGGCCTTGGCCCTAATAGCCACAACCCTGTCCTTGAAACCCTCATGAACTAGAAGCCTTCAGCTTCTTTCCCAAACTAGAAGAAGACTGGCCCTCCTTCCTTTTGTCACCGACACCCTTGTCTCGGATGGCCCGTGCGTTTTCTATCTCTCTCTCTATGACCATAGTC
This sequence comes from Tetrastigma voinierianum, assembly GCA_016808115.1. Lineage (NCBI taxonomy): Eukaryota > Viridiplantae > Streptophyta > Magnoliopsida > Vitales > Vitaceae > Tetrastigma > Tetrastigma voinierianum. The sequence continues at coordinate 44,467 of JAEQBH010008321.1, read as the reverse complement.
GTCCTGACCATAGAGTCCATACTTATAGAAGGAATCCTACAATCTTACCCCGGATGAACAACTTCAGACCATCCCCAAACTTCCTTACCCTGGCCATATCTGTGGACATATAATCGTCAGCAAAACGAGCAAACTTTGTGAATTTAGCCATGTATTCCATCACTATCATCGTTCCTTGCTTTAGTTCTAGGAACTCTCAGGCCTTTGCATGTTTAAGATTCTTTGGAAAATACTGCTCATGAAAGAGCTCTGAACTCTTGCACGAATCATTGCCTCTAAGTCCCTCGAGGTCTTGATCCAATCCCACCATACTTGGGATTCACCCTATAACTGGAAAGCCGCTAGTCTAATCTAAGTCGCATCGAAGGTGATTTCCATAGCCTCTAATATATTCTCAACCTGTAGGAACCAATGGTCAGCCACCATCGGATCCCCTCCTCTTGTGAATGTCGGAGGATGATGTGCCTTAAACCTCTAGAGGTTATTTGACCCTCCCTGACCCCCAACTGCACTAACTGTGCAATCTTGGTAGTATAGCGCCATGGCCTCCATAAAGGTCTCTTTTGGTAAGCAGGTGATGGTTGGCTATCACCCTATGGATGACCTCTATGTCCCCGTCCTCAACTTTCCATTTACACATGTCAAATGGCAATATGATTATCAAATTTCTATCTCAATCTAACTAGTAATGCATGTGCCAACCACTAATAGACTTTATCATCATGAACTGCTTTGCTCATCATTTTTCCTTAGTGGTGCAAAATGCTAAACAACGATACAATTCAATTCAATTCCCCCAAACTTTCATGTTCGGTTGTTTTTCCAAACCCCTAAGGTTATGTTTTAACCCTAGTGTTGATCTTTTTCCTATATACACCCTACCATGTATATAATGTTCACATAAATCATCACACATATCACAAAATCACAAACATGGAACACTCATCAATTTATCAAAATGCACAATGAATGCATGATCTAAACTCATGCCCATCTAGTCCTAGGTATTAGTATAACCTAAGCTCTAACACCAAGCTGTGAAGCTTGTACCAAACATTAAGTTTCGGGTGGTCGTATGCATGGCACTTGATGCCTAAGCGAGTCGAGCTAGTATCAGAACCATACTTGTGGATACCTATACCCGAGCTCCCTAGGTAATCGTTTACCTAGGCTCTGATACCAAGCTGTGATGCCCCAATTTCCGAGGGTCATTTTTTTTTTTTTTTTGCTACTAGACTAGTTTATCGCGATAGAGAATCTCTGTTGTGACAGAACTCCTCTGTTGCACGCACATCCATGTCATGTGCGCTCCTGGGGCACTGTCGCCATGCCTCTGTCGTACGCGCCTCCTAGTAGTGCGTGCATGCCTATCATGCGTGCCTGGCTCTGTCATTGGCGACAAGGCATCTCTGTGTCTCGAGACGAGCGTTTACATCCTGGCGTTGTGCGTCGTATCTTGGCCTTTACATGCCGGCTATCGCGGTGACGAGAACTTTACATGCGTGGCCAGCCACCATCCGTCTTTGCCCAATGAAATTCTCTACTCAACGAGAATTTTCCACGCGCGTAATGCAACTGTCGTAGTACTCCAAGGCACGTAGTGCTGGCGCTACTTTGTTCGATCAGCGCACGCATGGCCTCTTCTCTCTATTAATGGCGACTCTGTCATGACCCTAAAATCCTCCTATTAAATATAGTACCTACGGCTGCTTCTGTTTGCAACATATAAGCTGTGCAGTAGGAACATATTTCCTCCTTGCCTTGGCGGCTTTGTCGCTGATATAGAATTGATACATGCGCGACATAAAATCTGTCTGTAGTGACTACCGCGTACATGACCTAAATCCTATGTCGCGATAGAAAAACATCCCAGCCTGACCAACTATGTCACGACACAACCCCATGGAATCCTGTCGCAACACAACAAATTTCCTATCGCGACCTGAAATTCCTTGGCCTCAACTAGGGTCCTGTCGCAACCTTGACCTCTTGCCTTGGCCGTCTCGACAGTGAATGAAAAACTGTCGCGACACAAGGAGGGCCCCTATCACAACAAAAAACCATAAGAAGGCAACTCTATTGCGACCAAGAAAAACCCATATCGTGACCCAGCCACCCCTGTAGCCTGGGAACCATGTTGCGACATAGAGATCCATGTTGCGACACAGAGCCAGAAAGCACTGTCATGATAGAGAAAACCTCTGTTGCGACCCAAACCCAAAGCGCGGTAGCCCGTGCAGGTCATTTACGCACCTCAATATTTTTTCTTTATAAACACCCTAAATTCAATACACAATAGCCTTTTTATTACAAAAGCAACTATGGAACACATAAATAACCTTTCCAAGCGTGTTAATCATACAAAATGAGTTTAATTTCAAAGCCCATGTTCTTTAACCCCACATATCTGGCTTGAGACTTTTGCCTAAAATTAAACAAAAGCTGGATGAATATCCAGAATCTTAAAAAATACATGAATAAGCCAAAATTTGGCCTTTTTCATAACTAAGCTCTTGGATGTGTTTCATCCCCTGGTGTACCTAGGTGCTGAAAATATTTACCCACGGCAGAGGTGGCGTCTCTGATGATGAATTCTTCTACAGGAATACTCCTACCTAAGTGCACATGGAATGGCAAACACACACATTCAAAGCACAGTATGCACATTTCTGTGAATGTCTACATGCTTACATCCCATGTCTTGAGTCCTCACTGGCTCCTCGCATGTATTTTCCATGTATGGCTTGTTTTCAAAACCAAAGATTTTGTTTTGAAAACTCATTTAGTCAATGAATATGTTGTGGACATACTCTGATATAATTTGATGGACAACCCTCCAATATAATTTGGTGGACATCTGACAAAATTTTGTTGGTCAACCATCCGATAATATATAGTGGACATACTCCGACAAACTTTAGTGGACAAACTCCGATATAATTTATTTATTAGGCAACCCTCCGATATCAAATTCATTCAAAACCCATGTCATGCACTCACACCCGTTTCACGCGATGTCCCCGTGCATATGAAATGCAGAATGCCATTTCATGCCAATTCATGTCACATGAATTATGAGTACCACATTCAACATCAATAAATCATGGATGAATATATTTTCTACACATAAATTCAATCCATCGAGCATCTCATGTCAATACATCAATAAGCATATATTAACACGATTTTCACACAGTCAACAAGTTATTCTTTGTTTTTTCAATAATACATAAAAATGACACACTGACCGAAAAATCGATCCCGGATTGCCCGAAAATAGTCCAAAAATTTAAGTGTTCAGTCCCAAAATTTTGGGACTGGACATCACGGCCACTCACAGCCCAAAGAAGACCCATGCCATTAAATGGCTCTTAGACCAAAAGTAGCCAAGGTAGGAGAGGAACCCCTACCTCAAGGAGTTTGGTGAAAACCTCGGATTCTTGTACCTACGCGAAGCTCTCGTCGTGTAGATGAACTTTGCCTCTTGCTCCGACGAAAACCGACAACCCGATCTCCGTAGAATCTAGAGAGAATGTGGAGCTTCTCACTCTTCCTTTCTTCCTCTTTCTTTTCTTTTCTTTCTTTTTCTCTTTCCTTCCTCTTTCCTCCTCTCCACCGAATTGTCCCAACTTGATTCAAGTGGGAATTTTCCTTTCACCTTCCCTTGCCACTTGTCTCCTTCTCATTTGTCTTATTTCCTTATCTTATCCAAAACTTGGATTTCCTTCCTCTAAGATCTTGACACATGGCCTCCATGGGCCACCCCTTAGACTTTCCCATTTTGTTTGACTATCTCTCCCCTTTTGACACATGGCTCTAAATGAGCCATTCAACCAAGTTCCATGTGTCACTTGCTACACCCAGTGCCTCGAAAAACGTGAAATTCTGACCATGTTGAAATTCGATGAAATTCGACTGGGTAACTAGATTCTGCGAGACGATTCCAATGGTGAAATCCGTTTCATCATCCAATATCTAGAAAAATTCCATATTTTCAAACAAAATTATTGTTTTACCCTTTTTCGAAAAAAATGAATTTTTCCGGGTTTTACATCAACAAAGTCATCATGTTGTCATGATAAACATGAATCCTTTCTACACCTACATGATGTCTTAGTTCCATATTTTCATGGACATATTCTAGACTCCGAGGGCTTTTCGTAGACACCAAGATCATAGTCGGGTCTAAATGGTGATACAACATCCATGAGGAATTCTGGGGGCTAAAATTGAGCTCAAACGTGAGTTCCTCACGCTTTAGCGTGAGTCAACTAACACTTTGGCGTGAGTCAAATCACTCTTTAGGGTGAGAACACGCTTTAGCATGAGAACACTCATGCTACAGCGTGAGAACACTCATGCTACAACGTGAGAACAAGCTACAACGTGAGAACACACTATAGTGTGAGCTTCTCACGCCTCAACGTGGTTGCCTTCCTCCTCGGTAGCTTCCATTTTCCGTGGTAGTGCGAAATCCATCAGCTCAGTGTGATCTTGAGGCCTTTTCTTTGCCAGAAGCCACTCTCTTCTTAGCCATAAAAAAAAATTAGGGCATTAGAGGTTTGTGAGGAGTTCGGGAGGAGTTCGGAAGGAGCTCTTGGAGGCAAGGAAGAAGACCCATTAGGTGGAAACACCCAAAGGCAAATCTGTCTTGGGGAATCGATTTTTGGCCTTAAAGAATGAGAAAAAGAAGATTTGAAGAGAAGAAATGGGTATCATCTATTTTCTTCTCCTATTTTGTTTGGGTTTTTTTCTATCCTCCATGAACTAATCCCATTTCTAGGGTTTTAGATGTAATTTAGTTGGTTATGTATTTGGGATTTGAAGTTTCTTCATTTTAATATTTGGATTATAGTTCTATTAAATGTTCTGATATTTCCTTTATGCCATTTGATGATTAATGACCATTGATATGAGTTGTGGTTCAATTTAAGACTGAGAAGTGAGAGTTGAATTAGACCATGATTAGAACATCACAATTTTCCATTGATAAGAGATTCTCATGGGTTTTGTGTGATAATTAAGGTTTCCCGGGTTCATTGACTCTTAGGACTTTGGGGTTGAGTAGATATGCAAAATACCTAAGCTCTAAGGGTAGATTGTGGATTCTTGAGATAGATTCACATATGCAATAGTGAGACTTACCATTAATAGTTATTCGAATGTTAATTGGGGATAAATTAGACCTAATACATAATGATTAGCTAAATGAAATCTAAACCCTAGGCTTCTCAACTTTATTTCTTATCCTTGCATGTTAGCTTAGGATTTTAGTTTATTAGTTTTACTTTTTATTCTCATATTTTCCACCATCCAAATAAAGCTAGGATCACCCAATTTCAGTACTTAGTAACCCAATCTCCATGGGACGATATTTATACTTTCATTATATTACTTGAGGCGATGTGTGCACTTACGCATATAGGCACATACATTTTCGTCTATCAAGTTTTTGGCGAGGTTGCCGAGGATTGGTGTTTTTACTAATATTGATACCAAGTAGTCCTTATTTACTTTGGATATAGTTAGTCTTGTTTTATTTTCCTTTTATATTTTACTTTGGTTTTTGTTGGGCATAGGTTTAACACAATGGATCCTTTCATGGAACTATCCAGGCGAAATGGCTTCTCCTCAACATAGCTAAAGTTAAGGCAAATGTGTGGTATCTTCAGTGACAAATCAGTGAGGAGTCAAGGTGTGGCAGCCGCTATCTGATGATGGATGATGTTCAATATGGAGGTACCCCATATTTGAACAATCATAATTTTGGATGGGACCATCATTCAAACACCTCATGGGACACAAGTAATAACACTCTTCAATCTCCACAAGTCCAAAGATCAAGCCTAGAAGAAGCTATGGATGAATTAAGAAGAACTCAGGCTGAATCCACTATGGCACAAACTGAATTTTCAAGATCAATGGCTGATATGGACTACTCTCAAGTTTGTTTATCTAGGTTATGTGTGCAAAATGAAATGAATCAACCTCCCCAAGAGGAAGTGTCTAGCCTAAAGACTACTATAGCTGAACTAAGAAGAGTTCAAGCTGATTTGGCAACATCTCAAGCAATTCATGGAGGAGGTGTACACACCTCCACAAGAAGGAAATTAAATGTTAACAATGGAGTGGATGGGTGGCCTTCACAATGGCTAAATTAGCTAATTGTGGGGTTGATTTATCCATAAATGAGGAAATGACTCCTATGGCCACTTCTTATACTCAATCAAAATTTGAGATACATAAACCTGTACAAGATAAGGGAATGATATACAAGAACTAGTGGCTAAGCACATGAATGGGGAAGAGAAAATGGAAACATTGTCATTTGAAGGACAACACGAGAGTTTTCCATCCATTCTTGAGGTGATTAGAGAAGAAGAAGACTTGAGCTACAATGAGGATATCTCCTCAAGCAATGATGGAGAACTTGAGAAGCTTCAAAGAGTGGAGAATGATGCACAAGAATGGAAAACCTTAGTTGCAAAGGAAGATGAGACAACTTCTCTGGAATCACGTGACACGACAAAAGAAGTTGTAGATCATTAGGAGATGACTATGGATGAGATGTGGGGACTTTGACATTGAGAAAGTAACCCCCATGTCTAAGGTGGAAGAGTACATTATTTAGTTGAATAAGGAAATAGAAGCCACCATTGTGAACATAAAAATAAAAAAAATAGAAAAAAAAATTGTGAAAGACTATGTACTCAAGTTGCTTATTGAGCTGTATAAACACTCTTAAGAAGGATGGAGGCGATGCCAACCTATCCATAGTTGGTAGAGTCTAGAAATTTGGGCACCAGCGGGTATTTCTTGGGAGGCAACCCAAACGACAATATTTTCTTTTCCCTGCATAGTATTTTTTAGTTAATTTTCTTGTTGGATCTTGACTTTGTTTTTGTTTTTAGTTGTTCTTTTCAGGTTTTGGAAGTTCTAAGAAGTTAGCTCTAAACGAGATGAGATTATCACTTCGAAGTCCTCTCTTTCCCTCTTTATTTTTCATCACTTTATTTCTGGCTGAGATTGTTTTGTTCAAGTTTGAGGACAAATTATGGTAGAATAGCTTTAGTTCTTTGGTACATTGTATCTCGTGTTTGTGTTTGTGTTTTGTGTCTTATGAGTTGGTTTAGATTATGTAACTCTTTAGAGTCTTTGACATTGTGCTTCAAACTTAGTTTTTATTACACCCAAGGCTTGGGATACCTTCACATTTATATAATCTAAGATTAAGTGTATCTAGTGGTTGTGGGAGGCTTGGTTGTAGAGCCTTCATGTTTTTCAATGAACCGCTTCTTAATAAGAACTTGCCTTTTACCTGCTGAATCTCATTTGTATAGTTTAGATCTTTATTATAAACTAAAACACCTTAAGAAACCTTAACTTCCATGTTGGGACACCTCTATAGAAAACCATTATTTGTATTAACCTAGTAAAGCAAAAATATAAAAGAAAAAATATATGAAGAAAAGAAAAATAGATAATAGTAGGTTATTTCTGATAGATCATATTGTACGATACTAGAAGGCCTTTAAGCCTAATTCCCTAGTAATTGGTTGGGAGTCATTGACTTCTTGCCCATTCCATAGGACGAGATGGATTCGGAGTCCTCACAAGTAGGTGCTTTGGTTTTCTAGTTGGTCATTTGGGGTGAAGTTCAAGGGAACTTAATGGGTGCGTAACCAGCGGTGGGGAGTCCTGGCAGTCCACTTCATGGACATTTCTAGGCGCATAGCATTGCATTCTACTGATTATGGGATTGGACAAAGTGCATTCTTGGCTATTTTGTTATTGTCTTTGAATGAGTGAGTTGAGTTTGGTTGAAAAGTGTCTTGGAACCTTCGTCTACATTTGAGATCTAACAAACCATTTTCATGGAGTTTCTTTAGGAAGGATTCATTGAGAGAGTGAGGCAAACACTTGATCACCATGCCCCATAGATGCCTTGTTTTAAAGATTTTTAAATGTGTTGGGATCCCATGTAGGCAATATAGTTTCCATATAACTTTGTCATGGTATTCTCCTAACTTGTTGCTAGCACCATTCTCTACTCATATATGTTTTAGTGTGTTGTATATATGTGTATTTTCCTTTGCTTGAGGACAAGCAAAGATTTAAGTTGAGTGTGATGAGTATCTTAAATACTCGTTTTTATCTATGTTTTAACTAGGTTTAGTATTTTTATGAGATTAATAAGTTCCCTAATGCTCCCTTTTCTCAAATTTGTGATTAGGCCAACCATTGAGTGGAAATGAGAAAAATCGAAGAAAAATCAGCAAAGTCATCATGCAGTCACAGAAAACACGTGATCCTTTTGCCTGCATAATGTCCTTCTATGATTCCCTCATTGGAATGGGCATATTCTAGACTTTGAAGGCTTTCCGTAGACACCAAGATCACATGATTCGAAGTCTGAATGAGCAAAATACTACATCACAAAGTTACGAGATAAAATTCTGAGCTAAAACGTGAGTTGCTCATGCTTTAGCATGAGGTGCTCATTCTTTAGCGTGAGTCAACTCACACTTTAGCGTGAGTCCACTCATGTTACGGCGTGAGAACACGCTATAGCGTGAGCTTCTCACGTCTCAGCGTGGTTTGGCCTTCACTCATCCAGTAGCTTCCCATTTTTTGCCACGTTGTAACACCAAATCCATCACGTTACAACATGATGTCGATGACCATTTTTTTTGCCAAAGCCCATCTATTCTGTTCTTGGGCGTTTGGCCATAAAAATGGAAATTAGGGAATTAGAGAGGTTTTCCTAGAGAGGAGTTCAAGAGGAGCTCTTGGAGGCGAGGAAGAAGACCCTTTGGGTGGAAACACCCAAAGGCAAATCTCTCTTGGGGAATCAATTTTTGGCCTTGAAGAAGAAGAAGAAGATTTGTAGAGAAGAAATGGGTTTCATCTATCCTCTTATCCTATTTTCTTTGGGTTTTTTTCTATCCTCCATGAACTAATCCCATTTTCTAGGGTTTTAGATGTAGTTTAGTTAGGATTTATGTATTTAGGATTTGATTTACTCTTTATTTAATGTTTGGATTATAGTTCTATTAAATGTTCTAGTCTATTTCCTTTATACATGTTGATGATTAATCAACATTGATATGAGTTGTGGTTCGATTTAAGACGAGAAGTGAGAATTGAATTAGACCATGATTAGAACATCACAATTTTCCTTTGATAAGAGATTCTCATGGGTTTTGTGTGGTAATTAAGGTTTCCCAGGTTCATTGCGCTCTTAGGACTTTGGGGTTGAGCAGAGATGCAAAATACCTAAGCTCTAAGGGTAGATTGTGGATTCTTGAGAGAGATTCACATATGCAATAGTGAGACTTACCATTAATAGTGATTCGAATGTTAATTGGGGATAAATTAGACCTAATACATAATGATTAGCTAAATGAAATCTAAACCCTAGGCTTCTCAACTTTATTTCTTATCCTTGCATGTTAGCTTAGGATTTTAGTTTATTAGTTTTACTTTTTATTCTCATATTTTCACCATCCAAATAAAGCTAGGATCTTATGATTTGATTACTTAACAATCTCATGGGGCCCGATATTTATACTTTCATTATATTACTTAAGCGATGTGTGCGCTAGCATATAGGCTGCCATTTATAGCACATATTTTCTCCTATCAGGGCTCTGCCCCAACAAATGCCTCTTAGTCATCTTCCCGTGTTATCTCTACCTTTCACGTTGAGTTATGGAATTCTATGATCCAGATCGTTTCATCCCTAAAGCGCCTTTATACATCGCCGAGTTTCAAGCTTCGGAGGGTTGCATTTAGTTATTGAGAGCTATAAATCTTCTCGCCATAGTGATGAAGGTCTCTCCTTCTGTGAAAACAGTGGTCCTCAAGTTCTAATCAAATTTGACTAAGGGAGTGGGGGACCATGTTGCAGGACCATGCTTCTTTGATTACTTATCTTCTACGCTCAAACCAAGATAGATAGGCTTCTGTCATTGCTGCCCTTGCCTCACTTGATTCTGTTGTCCCAACTAGGCCTTCCCCTGCTCCTCCGGTTGCAAGTGCCTCCACTCAGCCCATTGGTAATGGTGATACTAAAAGTTTTGGATTTTTCTAATTCTGAGCTTTAGACTTCCATTCTTTGGCCTTCTTTGGAAAAGGGGGAGATAATTTATTCTTTGTTTTGCCCTATTCTTTGACATGGTGATGTCTCTCTCTCTCTCTAGCTGTGGATGATGGTTGGTACACTACTCTCTGTAGTTCTCTTTATGTTTTCAATATGATTATCTGCATATGGTTCCCTACACATGTTTCATCTGGCTATGGATGGTTAGTTGCTATGTGATTATATTCTTAGTAATTCAAAATTTTTATTTTTGCCAAAGCATGCCAATGGGGGAGATTATTGGCATATCATTATTGGTAGAACCCTTGTCAAAAATAAAATCATAAAGTGGCTCACCTATTAACCAAGTAAATGTTGCAGCAAATCGTCTCTCCCGCGTGTCCACAGCCATGTATGACCGAGCATAATGAAAGGTGGACCTTACCTTAGCTAGCTACCAACTTCTTTGGAAAGTTTTCTCGGGAAATCAGGCAAGAGACTCAGAAGATCTGATTTCATTCTATGCGTGCTGAGGAAGGAAGTATATAAGGAATAATTGTGCTTATTTTGAATCTTGAAAATACCAGTTGTAGGAGATCTTACATGTAAGAGCCTAGAAAATATTCTGCTACATGTATAAGGAAATGAATTAATCGGTGATGGTAAACATGTAAAACGATTTTGGAAATGTGTGGATTTGAAGAATCTCATTTTCATGCTTAAAAAAGAGAAGAAAAGGCCTTTGTAGATCATCGATTAAGCACACAAACAGGTCTTTTGGAGGAGCTGTTATTCGGAGAAAGAACAACTGCAGGTATTGCTCGAAACCTTGATGTGAGCATTACACTTACTCCACTTGGAATGGAGTGATTGGGCATCAATGAACCCAACTGCGTATGGAAAATAAGGGGAGCTTATTTCATTGTTTCTCTATGGAATAGTTAGGAGAAGACAACTATGAGAAAGGGTGAGCTTTGTCTCACTTAAGTTCAACTTGTAACCTGATTGATAAATAGTGAAACACCTTACATCTGGGCTCAGCCCCGCAAATGTAGGCAATTTCTGAACCACGTAACCAATCCTTGTCTCCCTCCGTGTGTGTATGTGCATAATTTTTCACCTAACTTTTTATCTTACTACTTCGTACACTTCTTGAACCTTCACCTTTGCCACCGATTAGAGGTGCACCACTTATGAGTGCCTTACGATTAATGTAGCATCTAGGTGGAGCCTTGTCATAACAAACATTCTCTATTTTCCTAAGCACAAAAATCAGGGACATTTATGCACTTTTTTCCGGATCTTTTAAATTAGAAATGATTTTTTTAAGAACATGTTGAAGAGCAATGCGTTGGATGTTTCAAGAGGCACAGGACCAGAAACTTCAAAGTGGCCTCAGTTTAGTTGCAGAGCGTCGGAGACTGGAATAAATAAAGATAAGCTGAGGTAGAAAGTATTTAGACGGAGAGAGGTGGAAAAGGGTAAAATGGAACTTGTTGTCAGGGTATCTTTCTGAGTATGCATCCATCAATCCATCCCTTTGCCAAACAAGTGATTATCAGCATTAGTTTTATATTCTGCAATTGGAGATTTAAATATTGGAATCATGCAATATTTTTTACATTATTTTTTCTTTTTCAATGCTCGTGGGGCTTGGAAACCACCACCAACAGGAGCAAAGCATCATTTATTAGAATCCTAAAACCTCCCAGGACAAGAATTAAAATACAAAAAGAAAAAAAAGTGTAATTATGATTTAGGGTTAGTTGTAGATCTTATTTAATATAGAGTTTGGATAGCACCCTTATTTAAACCCTTAATGAGGTGAAAATAGGGAAAACAAAATATTTCTTCAACACTTGATCCCTTTGCTCTTTGTGAAGACAATCCAACCCCTTTGTTGCCCTAGCCTTCTAAGGAATCATAGATTTCTTCAAGAAAACGGTCTTTGAAAAGGGAAACATGATTTCTTGATCTCAATGCTTTGCATTTGATGCCCTAAAGTTTGAGGGAACCCTAGCTCTAAGCGAGTTCTCATTAGTTGTGTCGATGCCGATAGGATTGGGCCTACATTCGCATTGTTCGATCATAAGCTGACATCATCGATAGGATTCAAGTGCGTAGTCTTCACTACCTCCAAGTTAAAGTAGTCTTTAGGTTTCTCATGTTGTGTCTACCTTGAATGTCTCTAAAATGCAAAGGAGTGAGATTGCTTTTCTAATAAATTCATATTTATGAAATGCCAAACTCCATGTATTCTACTCGTGTTCTGGAAAAATCTGCTTCATTACTTTTTTGTTTTTTTTTTTTGTAAATTCCTTAATTTTTTGTTTATGAATTTTGTTAAGAATTGAGATTTTTATACATAATATTATTGCGAAGGGGAGTAGGGTAGTGGAGGTGGAAACAATTTTCAATTTGCTTGCACTAATATTATGATTCTTTGGAAATTTCATTGCTTAGAAGGGAAATAGAATGACGTAATTCCACAATAGATGGGCAAAAAAACATGTCTCATGTTACTTCAGTTTCAAGTGACATATTACAACAAATAAAAGTGAAAAATTTTGTATTGGCCAATTTCCATTTTGTTGCTACAACTATGTGAGACTAAAAAAAAAATCTTATGTCCCTTTTAATCCCAATCAAAAAAATGGGGAACATATTAGAGAGAACTCAATAATATTTTTCTAGGTAAATCTTTGGGAAGGAAAAACACTGCATCTAGTGAGATGGTCTAATGTTTGTAAAGATGAAAACATGGAGATTAGAAATTAAAATATAGAAGGCTCTTTATCTGACATTATTAGGCAAACTGATGTGAATGTTTGCTTTTGAGTATTATTGCATGGAGAAAGATTGATGTAAGAAAATTCATGGAATTGGATGGGAGGTGGAGTACTCAAAGGTAGTTTTTATTTTTTTCTTTGTTTGTTTGTTTGTTTTTTATTTATTTTGATGGTTTCTTATAGATGAAACCAGTCTTATTAGTTATTAATACTGTCTTGAATATCATCTGAGGCTGAAACTAAGGGTTCCACCAAACAATGATTGCCATATATGAATGAACTTTGATTCATCAAACAAAACTCAAATTTGAAGGGAAATCAAAATTTTAAATCAGAATATACCATTAGATGGAATCAATAGACCTATTCCTTTATTAAATCGACAAACCCTAAATTCCCCATTGAAAAAAACCTAAGTTACGAAAGAGGAAGAAGAAGAAGAAATATGCATTGATCATCCTAAAAAACGATTACTTTAAATGTGTTCTATGGAAGAGGATGATTTTTTCATATCCTTTATTATTTTTTCTCCCTTTTTCCTTTTAAATGAGTTCAGAGTGATTCAGGGCTTTGTGTGAAAAAAATTCTTGATTTAATTTGTTGGAGGGGGTTTGAAATTTATTATCATTTTAACTATATGTTATAGAAGTTATTTTTATTTTTGAAGAGAAATGTTATAAATTGTATGTGCAAATTATTAGTCAGAATATAGTTTGATAAAGTATAAATAATCAATCCATTGGACTTCCATTTTAAGAAAGTATCTAGAGATGTTTTGGGATTTTTTTTTTTTTTTTATGTTTTTGGTAAATTTTGCATTTCTTTTTGTATGTTTTTGGGATTGACTTAATCTCATTATTTGCAGACTCAAAGTTGAAAATTATAGAGTATTTAAAGATTTTGGGCATGTTCTAACATAATGAACATCAAAGTATGTTTCAAAAGTAAAGGGAATGATTGGAGTGGTTGGTCCAATGGGAATACATTATGCTTAGGGAATGACAAATTGATTTGTGACAAAATTTTCATTTGTATTTACAATAATGAATGTTTGGTTGAAGTGTTGTTTCCTATCTCTGTTCTCATTGTTATCTTTATACTACTAGTTCAAAGAACAAAATCTCTTAATGTTGTAACTAGTGGAATTCATAAGAAAGATGATGATACTTTTAAATATGATTGCTGGATAGGAAACAATTAGAGAAGACATGTTTTTTTTCCTCTTTTTACACTTTCAAGATGATCATCCTCCAATACTAGATGGCTTATCCACTAACATTGATTGGTTTTTTATGACATTCAATTGCATATTTTGGATGTTAGACTATGATAACATTCAATCACACAGAACTCCTTAAAGACAATGCAAGGACACATTAAGGATGTCGCTCCAAATTTTTTAATCTAATATCTTGTAATAAATTTTGATATTGAATTGATATTCATGAATATAAAGGATGACTCAACTTTGTGAAATATTTCATGTAAGAATGTTGTAGTTGTTATATTATTGACCTAGGATAAGATTTGTTTAAAAACTATTCAAAACTTTTATGAAATGCAAGCTTGTACACCTTTTTGTACAATTAATACATTTGTCTCACATTGATTAGATTATAATTACTTTGTACTGCAACCTGTGCAGTTTCCTAATTAAATAAATATATGAAGTTTCTATTTGTTTTGGTTAAGGTAATACAAAAAAAACTATCTTTTCAATTTTTAATTGTTAAGTTGATGGTGTAAAATCCTACTTCAAGAGTTTTGGCCAGAGCCTAAAATGTGTTTATCAATCATAAAATGTATCTTAAGCTGTTAAAATACGACCTGGAGAGAGATTTAGATAAAAAAAAAAAAACTATTGGTATAATGCCATTGTGCACTATAACAAACCCTCTTTTTCCATCACCATTAGACTAATATATGAATATTTCCATTGTTTTAGTGAATGAATAAGAAAAAAAAAGTGACAATCAGGCAAAATTTCACATTTGTAGATGAGGAAGTTTGTACCATAAGAATGTACTAGGTTCCTCGTATGTGTAGGCTAAGTATGACGTTCTGTTTTTAAAATAATGTCCTAGGTTTGTGTATTAACATCCCGACTAGGAAAGAGATTTGGATAAAAGTTGTTAAATCCTATAAGAGTACAACATTTACATCCCTTATACGGTTAATTATATTTGCTTTATCTGATTAATTATGACCTTGTACACTAGACTATTATATGCATTTTTTCCATTGTTTTGGTGAATCACATAAGGGAAAAAATGACATCGACTATATTTACCATTATTTTAGATTGGGAAAGTTTATGCCATAAACATGTAGGTTATTCATTATTTTTGTTTAATATGACATCCACTATCTGTGTAAAGTTATCTAGGTTGGTGTGCTATCATCGAGCCCCTTAGGAAAGATATTTCAGGTAGCTCTTTAAATTCAGTAAGTAAGTTTGTACCTTGTACAATTAGTACATTGTACAATTAGTGTAATGCCCTTGTACCGCTATAACAAACAACAAATTTTCATTTCAAAGACTAATATGTATATTTATGTTGTTTTGTGAATGAAATTAAGATGGGAGAAAAGTCTTTCTTCTAGAAAGCAAAAACAAAAGTACAATCATTCCGATTAGA
The DNA here is from genome assembly GCA_016808115.1 of Tetrastigma voinierianum. Lineage (NCBI taxonomy): Eukaryota > Viridiplantae > Streptophyta > Magnoliopsida > Vitales > Vitaceae > Tetrastigma > Tetrastigma voinierianum. The sequence continues at coordinate 28,958 of JAEQBH010008321.1, read as the reverse complement.
TCTATGCCATTTTAAAATTAATTCTTAATTATTAAATATTTGCCTCATCAAATGGACTTAAAATATATGAAAAAAATATAGAAAAATCAGAACATGTATGAATGTTGATCATGTTTCATCTCTGGCAATTTACACAAATCAAGAAAATAATTTGACACCCACGTGAAAAAAAATCCCTCAATATTACACAAATATGAACCCTAGAATGATCATTTTCTTCATATGAGTTTGCATAATTATAGGGTTTCATTGCCTATTTTCCGCCTTCATGTTTTCTAAGGAATTAACACCAAAAAACCAAGTATTGTAGAGAAAATGATCAGAGAACAAAGATCGCAACCTCCATACCCATGTCTTCCTTTAAAAAACTTATTCTAGAATTAGGTTTGATAATTTCCAGGAAGATATGGAATGGGTAGAGAGAGTTGGAAACGAGGGAAGTAGTAATTTGTCAAATAGAATTTAATGGAACATGGGGATCCAAATGAGGATGGAAAGAGGTATAAAAAAGAGGGAGAATCAGTGATATGAGGATGAGAATAGTTAGAGAAAAGAGGAAGAACCAATGAGAGTATGCACGAATGAGAGGATTTCAATTGCTTATGTGGAAAGTCATTAAGGGTATTTTTGTCCAATCAAATTTTATAACATTATTATGAATTAGGAGTTTTGGATGTAAATAATCATGTTTTAAATTACAAAAAATAGTATATATTTTCAATATTATAATCTAGTTCATCTTGGCCACGTAGGGAACACCTCAGCAAAAGTCGATGTCCTAAACAACGGTTTTTAAGCAAATTTGATTCAGCGACTATCGTGTTTAAAATTTGACGGTACCACCCCTTTTCGTCTTCCCTCCTCCATTTCTTCCATTTCTCTCTTCTCCATTTCTCTCCTCTCCTTTTCCCCTCTGGTGATGTCCTCAACAGCGACTTTACCATTAATCAAAATGCCACTATTCAAGACAGCGGCTTCATCATATTTAAAATTTGAGCAGGACCCTTCTTCTTCTTCCCTTCTCTATTCTTCCATTTCCTTCCTCTCCTTATCATATATTTTTGGCGAACTGTTTCACCTCTGCATTCCTTTACCTTGGGGAAGCAATGCCTTCGAGCAAAGATTTTGCCATGTCTTTTAGCCCTTTGTTTGCTTCACACCTAATTGCAAGTAAATATATAAAACAAATCCTTGAATATATATATATATATATATATATATATATATATATATATATATATATATATATATATATATATGTAATGTATGTATACAAATATCAATATATACAAAATATAAACATACATCAATGAGTCCACAAGATGGAGTCTTGATATTTCTCTTAGGACACCGCCTATAATACACAGCTGGTTGATCTATAGGGTCACTTGCAATCTCAAATGGAGCTGATGGAGCCGAGAGAGGTGATGGATGAAATACTCGTTGTGTACATTGATAGGCGATTTTGTGTTATATAAAGTGTATACGCGCATGTCATAGTACATATTAAGCCTCAAGTAATGAAGTGAAAGTATAAATATTGTCGTGAGAGTTAGGTTACTAATTAGAGTAGATAGTCCTAACTTTATTTGGATAACACAAGGTGAGAAGTTGAAAGAGAAAACAAACTAAACTAAATAAATCCTAAATTAAATTCTCTAACATACAAAGGGAAAAAGTAATTACTAGAAAGCCTAGGGTTTTTAATTCATCTAACAAATTATTATGGTGAGGCTCTACTTGTTCCTAATGAAGCCTAAATTATATATTAATAGCTAATTTCACCTAGGCATGATGTTATGCTTTCTCAAGTAATAACAATCTACCCTTGGATTGTTATGCTTTCTAATGTATCTCTACTTCAAACCATCATAACCAAGGATGCATTAAGCAATAGAATCCATAAAGCCACATGTCACGCACAAATATCTCTATTCTATAGTGAAACATGACATTCTATTCATGATCTAACCTAACTATCATTTCTCAATCTCCAATTAGGTCACAAGTAATGTCAATGAGAGGTCATTATCAACAACATGAACTAAATAGAACATTTAATATAAGTTCAAAGTTTAAAAGATTTACAAATTAAAGCACAACACCATATATAGTTCATTGTCAAAATACATCAAAAACCCTAGAAAATGAGTTTAGCTCATGGAGGGGGAATATAACCATAAAAAATGAGAAAAAGCAAGAAAATAGGAGAATAGGATAGATGAAACCCATTTCTCTTCTCAAAATTTCTTTATTCTTCTTCTTCAAGGCCAAGAATCGATTTCCTCCAAGAGAGATTTTCCTTTGGGTGTTTCCACCCAAAGGATCTTCTCCCTTGCCCCCAAGAGTAGCTTCGTTTCTCTCCCGTCGAACTCTCTTGCAAAACTCCTTTCTACAAGCCCTAATCTCATTCTTTTAATGGCCAAAAAACAGAGAGAGAAGAGATGGGCTTTGGAAAATCATGGGCCTCGACATCCATGTTGTAGCATGGCGGATCTCACGCTACGACATGGAGAAAATGGGGAGATACTGGAAGAGGGGAAGCCTAACAACGTCATAGCATGAAAAACTCACGCTACAGCATGAAAACACTCTATAGCGTGAGTTTATCACGCTACAACGTGAAAACTTCACGCTATAGCTTGAGAAATTTCAACAGCTGGTTCTGTTTTTCCTCCTTGACTTCCGGATGCCATAACTTTCTTGTCCGGACTCCAAATTGAGCAATCTTGGTGTCATTGGAAAGCTCTTGAAATGTAAAATCCATCCATATAAATCTTGATACCATTAAATCTCATATTGTAGCTGACAATTTCAAAATACAGTGGCATCTGTTGCATGCTGTAGTGTTTGCTGATTTTCCACCTTTTCGCTTTGTTTTCACTCCAATTTTGTACAATTCCGCCCAATGGTTGGCCTAATAAAAAAAATTAAGAAAATAGAGCATTATGACACTTATTTATCTCATAAAACTTCTAAAACCTAAGCAAAACATGGGGATAAAATGAGTATTTAAGATACTCATCACACCCCTAAACTTAAATCTTTGCTTGTCCTCAAGCAAAGGAAAAACACATATATACAACACACTAAAACAGATATGAGTAGAGAATGGTGCTAGCAACAAGTTAGGAGAATACCATGACAAAGTTCTTTGGAAACAATATAGCCTACATGGGATTTCAACACATTTAAAATCTTTAAAGGAAAGGCATTTAGGGGCATGGTGATAAAGGCAAGTTTTGCCCCCAATTTCTCAATGAATCCTTCCTAAAGAAACTTAGTGAAAATGGTATGTTAGATCTCAAATGTAGACGAAAGTTCCAAGACACTTTTCAACCAAACTCAACTCACTCATTTGAAAGACAACAACAAAAACAGGCTAAGAACACACCTTTTTTTCAATACTAAAACTAGAAAGTAGGATGCAATGCTAAGGCACTCTAGAAAAGTGTCCATGTAGCAAGGATCCCAGTCAGCATCTCCCCCACCAATCGTTAAGGGCACCGCATTAAGTTCTCAATTTCTGTTCCTAATACTCAACTAAAAAACCAAAGCACCTACTTGTAAGACTAAATCATCATTTGTCCCATGAAACGAGCAGTGAAGTCAATGACTCCCAGCCAGTTGGCTTAAGGCATTAGGCTTTGAAAGGCCCCTTGGACTGTGCCCGGGATTTCGATTGGGAACAACTCACTTATTTATCTATTTTTCTTTCCTTTTCATATATATTTTTTTCTTTTCTATTTCTTTTATTTTTCCTTTTGTCTTTGCTAATATGGGGCTCATTAGCCCTCTTTATAGAGGTGTCCCAACACTATGGAAGTTAAGGTCTCTCAAGGTAAGTTTAGTTTGAGAAGAAAAGGCCAAAACCTTGGTGTACAAATGAGATCTAGTGTGAAAATGAGTTCCATTAAGAAGGTCTTTGAAAAAACACAAAGGCTCTACTACAACCAAGCCTCCCACAACCATTAGATACACTCAATCTTAGATCACATAAATGTGATGGTATCCCAAGTTTTGGCTAAATAATATAAAATTTTGAAGCACAATGTCAAAGCATTCTCCAAACAGTTGTTAAGCACCAAACCGACTCATATGAGACACAAAACACACAAAACACAAACACAAACATGCATAGAAAATAACCAAAGCACCAAAACAACTAAAACACTCAAAGGCACAAGATTCTAAAGCATGTACCAATTATACCAAACCGCAACCCATTTCCACCCCCAAACTCAAATGTTACATTGTCTTCGATGTAATAGAAACATGAAAAATAGAGAGTTAGAGAGGACTCCCCTGATGATTAGAGCTGATCATGACCATTGGTCGAGAGTTGCATGATAATCTAGGTTTATCACCATCCTTCATTGGTTATCATAATCTCCAACCATGCATCCTCACAAAGGATACACTTTATGCATTATGTTATTCATGCTTGAGATAATCTTGAGCCTTTGAACCTACAAAACACACAAACACAAAAACAAAAATCAAACTAAGAAAGACTCACTAAAATTAAAATAAAATAAAAAAGAAAACTAAAAAGATGAAAATGAAAGTAAGAAAAGAAAATTGTGCTTGGGTTGACTCCCAATAAGTTGTTCCGTTTTTCGAGTCTAGCTAGACTCTACCAACTATGGATATGTTGGTAATTTCTGCCTCCATCCTTCTCTAAGAGTCAATAGTTGTACTCAATTAGCAACTTGGGCACATAGTCTTCCATGATCTTTTTTATTTATTATTTTATTTTTATTTTTTATTTTTTTGTAATGGTTGCTATCAATTTTGTGTTCAACTGAAAGATGCACTCCTCCACCTTAGACATGGGTGTTACTTCCTCAATTTTCAACTCTTCATGCATATCACCCCCATGGAGCCATCTCCGAAATAGTCTCTACAACTTCTTCTTTCATCTCATGTGGTTCCGGAGAAGTTGACTCATCTTCTCTCACAACTAACTCTTTCAATTCATGTGCATCATCCTCCACTCTTTGAAGCTTCTCAAGCTCTCCACCACTCTTTAAGGGATATCCTCTTTGTGCTCCACATCTTCTTTTTCCGGCTTCTCATCAAGATTGATGAGGAAGCTCCTTTCTTATTCCTTCTTCATGTATTGGACCATTAACTCCTCTATACTCAACTCTTTCTTTTGTGGATGTTGTTCTATCATAATTTTAGATTGAGTATGAGATGTGGCCTTTGGAGTTATTGTCTCTTCCAAGCTCTTTAGTGGTATGGATTGAAATTGGACATTGGCCTTTGTTTCTTCCATATATAATTCAGCTCTATCTTGGCCAATTCAGCCATTGAGATGGCTAGTTCATCTACTTCATTTTCAAATATTAACTCCTCTTGTAGAGGTTGGTTCATCTCTTTCATAAATTGAGCTTGAGAGATTGCCGATTAAGCTTGAGCTCTTTTCATTTCAACCATGGTCTCTTCTAACTTGATTTGTGCTCTTGTGGAGGTTGTGGAACACTTTGACTTGTCTCCCATGAGAGGTCCAGATAATGTTGCCAACTCGAATTGTATGTGTTCAAGTATGGGTTTCCCCCATAATGAACTTTATCCATATAAATGTACAAGTTCCGGACTTGAATTCTTGCCCCTTGATGCCGACTATACTCTAGTTGTTGAGTGAGGAGAGCCAATTAGCTGGCAATTCCATGAAAGGATCCATTGTGGTTTAACTATTACAAAGCAAACCAAAACAAACCAAAGTAAAATATAAAAGTGAAATAAACAAGACTAACTATATCCAGCAAAGAAGAACTACTGTATCAATATTAGTAAAAGGCTCAATCACTTCTCAAGAACGGCGCCAACAAATTTATAGGCATTTTGTAAAGAGATATAAAATGTATATGCCTATGTACACAAGTGCACACGTTGTCTTAAGCAATAAAGTGAAAGTATACATCGCCTCACGAGGATTGAATTACTAATTACCGAAATTAGAATAATCATAACTTTATTTAGATAACACAAAGGTGAGAAGTTGAAAGAGAAAACAAACTAAACTAAATAAATCCTAAATTAAATTCTCTAACATACAAAGGGAAAATTTAATTACAAGAAAGCCTAGGGTTTTTAATTCCTCTAACAAATTATTATGGTGAGGCTCTACTTGTTACCAATGAAGCCTAAATTATATATCAATAGCTAATATCACCTAGGCATATGTTATGCTTTCTCAAGCAATATACCCACTGAAAATGCTCTAACGTATCTCTACCTCAAACCATCATAAACTAAGGATGCATTAAGCATTAAAATTCATAAAGCCACATGTAACGACAAATATTCTATTATTCTACGTGTGAAAAACATGACATCTATTAATAGTAGTCTAACCTAACTATTTACCAATTCCAATTAGGTCACAAATCATGTTAATAGAGATCAATTATCAACAAGCATGAAGACTAAAATAGAACATTTAATATAATGAAATTTAAGGTTCAAAGATTTACAAATTAAAGCACAACACCATATATGGTTTATTGTCAAAATACATCAAAAACCCTAGAAAATGAGTTTAGCTCATGGAGGGGGAAATACAACCATAAAAAAATGAGAAAAAGCAAGAAAATAGGAGAAGAGGATAGATGAAACCCATTTCTCTTCTCAAAATCTCCTTATTCTTCTTCTTCAAGGCCAAGAATCGATTTCCTCCAAGAGAGATTTCCTTTAGGTGTTTCCACCCAAAGGATCTTCTCCCTTGCCCCCAAGAGCAGCTCCCGTTTCTCTCTCCATCGAACTCCCTTGCAAAATTCCTTTCTCTAAGCCCTAATCTCATTATTTTAATGCCCAAAAAACAAAGAGAGGAGAGATGGGCTTTGGAAAAATCATGGGCCCTAACATCCACGTTGTAGCATGGCGGATCTCACGCTACGGTGTGGAGAAAATGGGGAGATACTGGAAAGGAAGCTCTAATCACATCTACAACGGAAAAATCATGCCAAATGTTAAACCTCATGCTACAACACGATTTTATCACGTTACAGCGTGAGTTTATCACGCTACAGTGTGAGAAATTTCAGCAAATCTTTGCTCTATTTTTTCTTTTTCGCCCAATGTCATAACTTTCTTGTCCGGACTCCAAATTGAGCAATCTTGGTGTTGTTGGAAAGCTCTTGAAATGTAGAATCCATAAGTGTAAATATTGATGCCATTGGAGATCATATCATAACTGAAATTTTCAAAATAAAGTGGTTGTTGCTGCATGCTGTAGCAGTATTTGCTGATTTTCCACTTTTTCGCTTTGTTTTCACTCCAATTTCGCACAATTCTGTCTAATGGTTGACCTAATCACAAAATTGAGAAAAGAGAGAATTATGAAACTTATTTATCTCATAAAACTTCTAAAATCTAATCAAAACATAGGGATAAAATGAGTATTTAAGATACCACTATAATGTGTGAAGCCTGAGTCACTTAGTTGGAAGTGCACCCAACTTTGATACAAGGTCAACCATAGTCTCATCATAATACTCATGGGAGGCAATGTAGGGAATGATAAGGTGATATCTACTACCATGGAAGCTAGCTCTAGCGACACCGGAGATGGTAAAGATGTGTAAGTCTGTGGGGTTATGGAAGGCGATGTGTAAGTCTATGGGGGTATAAAAGTATCGAGTTATGGGTAAGTATAGGGAAGTTTGGAAGTATCAGGTGATGATGGGTAAGTATGGGGAAGTTTGGAAGTATCAGGTGATGATGGGTAAGTATGGAAGTATCGGGTGCAAATATCGGAGTGGGTGATAATGGTGTCAATGTCGGCTCAGGTGTACCACAACCTCCTTCACCATCTCAACCACCAGCCATCATCTCGACCACGACCTCACCAATTTACTCTCCCTCTCCATCTACCTCAAATGGGTTGCATACGAACTAGAGTGGATGACACCGAAGGTCTAATGGATGGTCCACGTGAAGTTGAGGCCTCCTAATCGTGTCCAGCTGATGCAATGCTCCTCTCCGATATGGTGTAACACTGATCTAGCAATATGATGTAAGTCGTACACCAATCCTGTGGTAGCCCCACGCGATCAACTAGTTATGTCAGTCAAGGCAGAGATCTAAAAGAACTAACCAAACAATTATAAATATGTAATCTATTGATTCAAATTTGAAAAACACTTTATAAACACAAGACTCTAACTTACCAAAATCTGAGTAGTACCGGCTGTAGTATGATACATCATATCATCCATATGGAGTGGTGGTGTCATAAAACGTCGCGTAATACGACGATACCACTGCATATATGGATCATGGAAGTCCATAATACCCTCCATAGGGGGTGTGATGATGATCCTATCCATTCGCGTATCCCATAAGGCAACGTATCGAGCATGATATGTCGCCTAATCTCTCCGATGTCGTCCACATGCATCCACTCTATGTAGCTCTTGCTCATAAGAGCAAAATGGAGGTATCTCTTGGTGTAGCCCAAACTGGAGCAAGACTCGCTCTGGACGATGCCACTCAACAGCCCCAAAACATATAAGCTGACATCAGTCCGCCATCTCTCGATCAACCCAAGCAAATATCCCGTAGTCAGTCAACCAAACTTCCTACATACGGGCTGCCAAGACCTACACATTTACATTTTACGCCAATAACGCTTGACGTAAATATGAATCAAATTACTATATAATCATCTACATTTACATATACCATTATCTGATCAAGAGTCCATGATTCACTGGACCCTGTGATAGAGGAGTACACTGATGGCAGACCGTGTCAAAGGTCCCCACCTATTAATTCCAATGGAAGGATGGCTTTGGCTAAGCCTCAGCCTTAGCTACGTCTCCATCGACGACATCAGCGTCGTCATCATGTAAGGCATGAGCGACTAGGAGGTGCCGGATGCCGGCTCACCCAAAACCGCCGCCCACGTGAAGCCTCCTAAGACCAGAGTTGAATAAAATATAAACAAAAAGTAAGCAAACTAACTAATGATGTGTTGTGTATATAAATGTGTATATAATAAAATAAAGTTATTGATACCTATAACAGTGTAATACAACCGCTAATACCGCGGAGTAGAACTAAGCCGTCTGATAATCCCTGTGAGATAACTATGCTAGTACCGTACTACCCCAACTATACACCACAATCTACATCAAATCTCATAGTAGTGGGGAAAGCACAAATGGACATGCACTCCCTTCTTGTCTACAAACAAAAAGGATTCAATCGGTGCTAAGATGAAACCACACGCACTTCGCTCTAAAGTGACCTCATCTAAAGTGAAGATATGTGGATATGCGTATTTCCAATATATGTCCCACAAGTTTAAATTATTTTTTGGTGCAAAAAAAAAATAACTATAAATAAATTCCATATGATTGGGGATGAGAAGACCTTGCCTTCCCTAAATTAATGTCCTTTCTTGGAATTAGAATTAATTTATAATTTTGTATGATAACTTTAAGTATCCGTCTTACATTAGTATTGGATGAACATACTCAACTCTCTTCCTAAATCTTAACGGGGCAACTTAGTTGGTCTAGCTTGTACTTTACTTTGCTTTTTAAGCAAATTTGTTTTAAGAAAAACACAAAAAACACTAAATTTAGATAATAACAACACTTTTCAGAAAACACCAAAATAATGTTCTATGTGTTTTCAAATAATTGTTCTCAAAAACAATTCTAAAAAACGGGTACCAAACAAGTCCTTAGCTTCCATATGTTTGGTTTCTCAAGAAATTAAAGATTTAATCACCACATTATCAACAAAACACACCACAAAAGATTATCATCACTATATTCTAATGGGAACTAAACCCAAAAATTATCACCACATTATTAACAAAACATACCTAAATATAAGAAATTTTCAATAAAAATAAATTAAATGTAGTGACAAAAACACTAAATTTAGATAATAACAACACTTTCGTAAAACACCAAAATAATGTTCCATGTGTTTTCAAATAATTACTCTCAAAAACAATTCTAAAAAATAGGTACCAAACATGTCCTTAGCTTCCATATGTTTGGTTTCTCAAGAAAATAAATATTTAATCAACACATTATGAACAAAACACACCAACAAAATATTATCACCATAGATTTTAATGGGAACCAAACTCAAAGATTTATCACCACACTATCAATAAAACATACAAAATAAAACCGGAAATGTAAGAAATTTTCAATAAAAAAACAAATGTAGGAGGGTTACCTGCTATGGAGTACAACGGAGTACTGTATAAGAAATTGGACCTAAAACACCAAGCCCTAACACCATCGCCGGAGGGAAAACACCAAGCCCTAATGCCATCGCCAAAGGGGAGAAGAAAAGGAAAGAAATGGAGGAGGGAAGAAGAAGAAGGGGGGTGGGGATCGCTTCAAATTTTAAACACAATGAAGCCGATGTCCCGAACAACGGTTTTTGGATTAATGATAAAGTCTTTGTCTTGAACAACGGCTTTTGAATCAAATTTGTTTAAAAGCCGTTGTTGAGGGCAACGACTTTTGAATCAAATTTGCTTAAAAGCCATGTTTAGGACAACGGCCTTTGCTGAGTTGTTGTCTACATGGCCCAAACAAACTAGATTAGACAATAGTTTGAAATATACATTATTTTGTAATTTAAAAAAAAACATTACTTACATCCAAAACTCATGAATTAGGGTGTTATCCATACTCTTTGTAAATTAAGAGCTACAACAACTAACCCTAAATCATAATTGCCCCCAAAAAAAGTGCCACCGCTATCTAAACATTTGTTCTTTCATCTGGATCCATTATCGCAACGCTATTTCTCCTCTTTTCACTTCTTCTGTTGTCTATCAATGGATCAGGAGCCCAACTCCGAATATACACCACATGGGATTGCACGTCAAGCGTGCGCCTATATTCGTGAACTTCAAGAAAATCTCAACTCTCTGAAAATCTTAACGGAGGAATTGAGCAACTTAAGCAGCGATGATGGAAAGAGTCGAGCTGAGGAGCAACCGAAACAGAGTAAGCCGCACCCACTAAGTGGGATGGTTGGCTCCGCTACCGTACAGACTATGGAAGCCCAAGTGGAAGAAATATTGCAAAATGGGATCAAAAATCCAAACAAATGTCTCGTGAAGTCGGCCCCAAGAATTGTAGATCAAGCTACGTGTTAGAAGATCTTGACCAAGAAGATCGATGTCAGGACTAAATTAAAGGGAAAGGGCATTTGATGTTGTGGTCTCACAGTCGCCTTATCCTCCTAAGATGAGACCGATAGGGAAGACTGTGGGCTTAGACCTCGATGCTGTGACAAGGTTCGGAATGCCATGAAGATGAGCAAGTAAGAAGCATCGGTTGTACGGAATTGCGGTGCTGGAAAACTACCCTCAAGAAAACTACAGCTACACGGAATAAAAAAACGAATGTTAAACGGAACTAAATTCGAATTTTCAATATTAATCAAGTCTACCAAAACACACATAAGGTGCTATTTATAAGCACAAACAAAAATCCTAGAATGATAATCCCAAAATCATAAATCTTATAAATCCAAAAATTACGATTATAACTAAAAATACTATCGGATAAATCCAAAAATAAAATTAAATAATTAATTAATAGTAATAAAATTCATCATTGGGCTTGGGCTTCCTATCTCGTTTAGGCCTAGATATGGGCCTACCCATGTTCCCACTCATTCCCTCCGGGTTGAAAAGAACTCGACTCCGAAGAGTGAAAGGAAAGGTAGCAACTAACAATGAATCCAAATGACGAAGATCATCCTCCCAGATTCAAGTAGTATTAGATCACCATGCCATTTGACAAAAAACGACGAAACCCACCATCTCTAGAACTCGTTTAACTCATCACTGGCGATAGTATCCACCGCCTCCTTAGAAAATTGTAACGGCGCATAGAGCTGGTGCACCTTGCTAGCTTCACCGCACACACCGTCAAGGACCTTAGAACGCCTATAATTCCTTAGCGTGGTTGTAAGGAAATCAAATCAAGTGTGCAATTCGTTCACGAGAGTAAATTGATCAAATTTCCGAAACAGTTATCAACTGGGAGCCCTCACAACTTTGAAGTGCCAAAACAATAATTTGGCAATACGAGATGTAATTTTGAAAAAAATCTTTCACTGTGGACCAAAATATTACCTCCCCCAACCAACCTCCAACCTCATTAACCTCATAAAATCCCCTCTTGGTCAACGGCAAAGCAAGGGCACAACTACCTCTAATGTATTTCACTGTTGAATGTAGAGTTCCAGTGGCACTAACGAGTTTGGAAGCAACAAAGTAAATGCTGATCAACGGCAAAGCAACTAAGTAGGGGCGATCCTTTGCAGAAGCAAAGGGATACGGGTTGGTCACAAACTAGAAACAACAAAGCTTGCAACAAAGAGAGGACCCAAGGGGCGGCCATAAAATCAAACCTTGCGATTCCCACGAGTTCAACGCGAAGAGGAACTAATGGAGGTAGCAACAACAAGAATATCCCGGTTCTCCTTTAGCAACGCCTAAGCATCAGGAGAAGAAGAAAACTGTGACCTTAACCGGTTTGGTGTCTGGTCAAGGAAAACAAGAACCGGGGAGAGATTGGGAACTTCGCCACATAGACGCTGAGAAACAAGTGGTTTTGGCCCCGCAATAACTAAGAAGAACTAGATCGATCATTGGATTTGCAGAGTCCAAGGAGCAATAGTGGGGTTAGTGGAATTTGTGACACTTCCGAGACTCAGATTAAATCGAATTAAATAAGAAGCTCGATCTCTATCAAGAACTTGAAATAAACAAAAAATAACTCGATTCTGATCAAGCTCGCTCGATACCAAACTGATGTAGCTCGACTACGAAGAATAAAAGAAAACGAATAAAAGAAACTGAACGAAATTCTCGAATTTTTCAATATTAAATCAAGTTTACAAAAACACAACATAAGGTGCTATTTATATTACCAAACAAAAAATCCTAATGGATAACTCTAAAATTATAACCCGATAAATCCAAAAATACTAATGTAGATAAATCCAAAATACTATCGGATAACCAAAAATAAAATTAAATAAATAATAATAGTAATAAAATTCATCATTGGACTTGGGCTTCCTATCTTGTTTAGGCCTAAATATGGGCCTACTCCATGCCCCATCACATGGTAGTGTCAAATATCATTGAAAACATCTGCAAATTTGAAAAGCAAGATATCACATTTGGCGGAAGAACTTCAAGCTGCCTCATATATTTTAATATCAAACACCTCAGTTTCGTCAAGTTCTTCAGCTCTACAGGTATCTTTTTTATCCCCGTCCATGTTAGATTAAGATATTCCAGACTCTTTAATCTGGAAGTCTCTAAAGGTAACTCCACCAATTCGATATTACCCTCTAAATCCAAAACTCTTATGACAGGCATGTTTTGGAAGAATCCAATTGGAAATGACTTCAAGCCACAATATCTCAAAATCAAAGTTTGAAGATTGAGGAAGCAGGGTGATAGAGGGAGTTCTTCATTGTTATTAGAAAGCCATAATGAAATCTGTTAAGCATCTTTCCATTTCACAGTTTCATGTGCCTCAATCAGCTTAACACATGCTACAACGAAACTTTTGTGCTTCTCTTCCACATAATCACATGATAACCCATAGAGCCATGTTACGGATCACATCATGCATCTTACATTTGTTTTTCAGTACATCACCTTCCAAGAGACATGCAAGTTTTAAGCTTCTAATAATCTCTTCTCCTTGGATGCGTGCTTCATATATCACCAAATTTGTCCAGAACCCTCCCGATCCAAAGATTTATGAGGCCTTCATTCCTAATTTCTTGGTCTTCCGCGAATATTGAACAATATAGGAAACATGATTTGATTGTATCATTATCCAAGTTATCATAACTAAATTTGAGAATTGGAAACACTTGACTTCCCATACCTGAAACGGCGGTAACTCTTCAATACGTGTATTGCTTGCTTCCAATCTCGAGGCGTTTTCCTGCTAGCCATTGACCACGAGGGCAAGTGGCAATCCCATGCATTCTTCAACGACAATCTTGGCAAGCTTTCTTATATTCTCACCGACTTTGTCGCAGAACAGAGAAAATGCTTCATCCAATGTCAAACACTCTACCTTAAGCCTCTTAACAACTTCCATCTCATCGCATACTCGTTCAGACCGCGTAGTGAGCACTACTTTGGACTTGGTCTGATCATTCAACATAGGGATCCCCACCTCCAAGAGATCGAGTCGCTCCCACATATCATCAAGTAATATCACAAATTTTTTATCTTTCAACTACCTGAATATTTCTGTAGCCTTCTCCTCCTTGCTACTACTCTTCCATTCCTCATCCTGGGTCCCCAATTTCTTCAGAATCACTTGTTGAATTTTTTCTTCGCTGATTGGTTTCGAAGCACTACTCATCCATATAACCACACCAAAATCGCTTTCTGTAACAAAATATTCATTATTGATTTTGATGGTACATGGAGTAGCCCACATTCAGCTCTAAACAAAGACAGAAGCCCAAGTACAATGATGAATTTTATTACTATTAATTATTTATTTAATTTTATTTTTTGGATTTATCCGATAGTATTTTGGATTTATCTATTAGTATTTTTGGATTGTCCGCTACGATTTTTTGATTATCCATTGTGATTTGCTGCGCTTATAAATAAAGACCTTACGTTATCGCTTGGTAGACTTGATTACTGGAAAAAATTCAGAATTTCGCTCCGTTTCTTTATTCGCTTTCTTATTCTTCAGAGTCGGTACCACATCACCATGGTATCCATGGAAGCGCTGGGTGTGAGTTAGCAGTCCTTGCAATACCTGGAGTGAGATGAGTATCAGCTTACCTACACTCCCAGCTGTTCAAAAATTTCTCACCTCCCAGAAGATGCAGAAGATACAAGATCTAGAAGTCATCCAGTGCTAGGGTTTGAAAGAGGTGGAGCTGCCACTTTCCACTTTGCAAAGACTGGGGACCCTTTATTTTTACTGCGATGATTTGGAACATGTGGAAATAAATATGGGAAATGAAGAGAAACATGGACTTTCTCGAGGTCGTCATCTCTCAAACTCAAACTTCCTCAACCTTGTAAATGTAGATATTTCAGGATGTCGATTCTTGGACTTGACCTGGCTTATTTATGCTCCAAGCCTTGAGTTGCTGTCAGTACGCCACTGTTATCAAATGGTAGAAATTATAGGGAGTGATGAGTGCGGAGAGTACTCGGAAATTGAGCAACAAAGTCTCAACATATTATCAAGACTTAAGGAGTTGTTTTTGGAGAATCTCCGGCATCTAAAGAGTATCTACAAGCGGCTTTACATTTCCTTCCTCAAAGATCAGTGTGTTTCTGTTGTCCAAATCTAAGGAGGCTACCATTGAATTCCAATAGTGCCACCAACACTTTACAAAAAATTGAGGGGGAATCAAGGTGGTGGGAGGAATTGGAGTGGGAGGATGAAAACCTCAAGCGCACTTTCACTCCATATTTCAACAAAAATGGTGGCTGAAAGAGGAGGGGTCATAGAGTCACTCTCTGGTGGGATGTGTGCCAGTGAGGACAAGCGCACATGATTAGATGGAGTGGTTTATAATGTCGCGTATAGTCCAAAGAGTGAACGTTTAAACTCCAAATACAGAGCAGTGGAACTCAACAACTATATTCTGACATTTTTCTTAAGGACATACACCCAATAGAAAAATCGAGACAAGAAGCAAAACCAGATTGTTACATGTATTTATGGAGTTCCGCATAAATCCATTGGCTTTACAGGTACATTTTTTTTTTGTTTTTCTTCTATTAATTTGTTTTATGTTATGATCAGGGACAGGAGAGATTTTTAATGCACTCTCCCACATATAAATATTTTGTTTCAAAATTAAATGAAGATTTGTCCAAGGTGAGTGATTCTCATGATATGCAAATGAATTCATGGTTGTTTTTGTAGGGCAAGTTTTTGAAGAACATTTGGTGGAGAAAATTCGGGTACACTTGTTGAGCGATTCGATGGTAGAAATCCATACGGAAGACAAGCATAAATAATTGTTGAAAGGAAATAACCTAATTTGTGTTACATATATTATTTTATATATGAACTCTTTGTTAATTCCGTAGTACTTATATTAATTTATAGCAATTAAATAATATTATAACTTATATTAATCAGTACGCTTAAATGAAATAGTTATAACCAAAAAAAATAAATATCATACAAATGCACAAATAAACCGAGCCAATGCATTCACTGCTTAGCCTTAAGGAATTTTATTCTCCTCTCTGCATCTAAGGTTAGAATAATTCTCCCAGTAGATGTAATCTGCTTAGAACTCACTTCGGTAGCGGTACTTCAAACGCCAGAATTCCCAACTGAAAGAACGGAGTGAACTGCCACTGACTATAGAATTAGAGGAGAAAGGAAAATGCACGTCCGAATTTTTCAAATGCATGAAAACAAGTTTTGTAAATGTGGGGGTCTCGAATTTTATAGGGGAAACCAAGGGTGCAACTTGAAAATTGCAATGGTTCCTAAGGGCTGCAACTTGAAATTATAATGGTCTTAAGGGGCAACTTGAAAAGTTGCAAAGGTTCGGCAAACCCCCTCATTTCCATTCACACCAATAAATATATATATTATACATATATAATTCCCAACAATCCCCCACATGAATGGAGAATGACAAGTTTTGAAAACTATGCATAAACTCGTGTGATTCACAACCAAGAATTGAAGCAAACATTCGAATAAGTAGGTTTCTCATCCCTCTCCAGAGGAAGTATATCGAGTATACTACTAATCTAGATGCAGATTCAACTGCCGACTTTTAGTGTATACTAAGACAATATAAGTCACATAACTAACTCTTATCTGCTTTTTGGTTCTCATTGTTGTGTTCGTTTTAGCCATGAACACCGCCTGGTCTCATGAGTGTTTAGAGAACTGGCCTTCTTTTATTATCCTTGAAGCTAGCCACTTCACTCACATAGGTGATTCCTAAACGTATTCCGTAAATACACCATTTGATCAATCTTATGTCAAACTTAGAAATCATTAAAAACCTTTCATTTTAGGTTTATCCTTATTTCTGAACATTGTCTCATCATGAGAATGGATTTAGTAAATTTGACAATGTTGGACCATCAAACACAACTTTGTTTTCTCTTTGAACCTAGATCTTGGGATCTCCAATCTACTAGGTAGAGTTACTGCCATGATGATTTGTCCTAGGCCACAGTCCCATTCCCCTCGATGATTTTTCAACCAACTCTAGATAGCCTTTGCCGGATCCGACACGTTATCTTTTGATCTTACGTAATCAATTGAGATAACTCCACTAGAGATTAATTGTCTAACAGTGTTATGTCTTCGTCGTATGTGACGAGATTTTCCATTGTACATAACACTTCCAACCCTTCCGATAGCTGCTTGACTATCACAATGTATGCCTATCGGAGTTAACGGTTTGGGCCAGAACGGAATATCTTCTAAGAAATTCCGAAGCCATTCAGCTTCTTCACCGGCTTTATCCAAAGCTGAATTCAACCTATCAGAGAACGGCGATGCAAGCTCGCTTTAGAAGATTTCCAAGACACTGCCTCCCACCAACCGTAGTCTGGTCCACTATGGATTTGCTTTCGGTTGAACCGGTGATCCAATTTGCATCACTATAACCTTCAATCACTACTGGATAATTTTTATAATGCAAAGAAAAATTTTAGGTATGTTTTAAATATCCCAAAACACGTCTCATTGCCATCCAATGCGTTTTATTTGGATTACTCGTGTATCGACTAAGTTTACTTATTGCAATGCCGTATATCTGGTTGAGTACAATCTCATGATGCACATTAGACATCTAAAACTTTAGCGTAATCCACTTGAGAATCACTTCACCTTTGTTCTTTTGCAAAGAGCAAAGGTTTAAGTCTATCGCAGTTTACCTCTTTGAAATTCAAATACTTGAATTTGTCAAGTACTTTGTCAATATAGTGAGACTCGTGATAGCGCTTAGACCTTGAGGAGTTCTCAGAGGATTTTTATACCTAGAATAAAACTGCAACTCCCAAAGTTTCATATCAAATGATTTGGATAGTATCTGCTTTGTGGCATTTATGTCAATAATATTTTTGCTTATTATTAACATGTCATCCACATATAGACAAACAATGACTCCTACATGATTAGGAGCATTTTTATATATACACATTTATCGCACTTATTAATTTGAATCCATTTGACAACATTACTTTGTCACCCTGTATGCCATTGTTTAGGTGCTTATTTAAGTCCATACAAAGACTTAATAAGTCGACAGACTTTATTTTCTTGTCCGGGGACAATAAACCTTCAGTTGTTCCATAGCTATAAATTTCTTCCTCCACCCTCTATTTAAAAGGTTGTTTTCACATCCATTCGATGGATTTGAAGATCATACACAGCGCCTAAAGCAATTAACAATCGAATAGATGTAATTTTCAGGACCGGTGAGTACGTGATCAAAGTACAAGACCTTCGTTTAAACCCTCACAACTGGGCCTTGGGCCTTATACTTGTCAATAGTACCATCATCTTTCAATTTTCTTTAAAAATCCATTTATATCCTAATGGCTTGTTTCGATAAGATCAACCACTCCTAATATGGTTATTCAATATGGATTCAACTTCATCATCGACGCTCTCTTTCCAATATCGAGCTCGTAAGACTTCATTGCTCCTTAAAAGTTCGAGGCTCATTTTCTAACGTAAATGCTAGAAAACTGACCAAAAGATTTAGGTACCTCGACGTTTACTACGCCGTGGTTCCTCAATATTAGGCACATTTTCCTCAAGAATTTCCGTGGTCGCTTGGAACTTTCACTATGTTTTGCCTTCATTCTTATATCACGGAAAATGTCCTCAAAGAATTCAGCATCGTCACATTCTATTATTGTATTAATGAATATCGGAATTTCGATTTATAAAACTTAAAACGATATGCTTTTACTATTGTTAGCATATCCAATAAAAAATACAATCTTATTGTTTTCGGGTCCTATTTTAACCTCGTTTTGCCAGAACTTGTACTTTTGCTACACCCCCACACTTTGAAGTAATTCGCTTGGTTTCTACCTTCCATTATTCATATGGAATTATTTTGGTGGTCTTACCGTAGGGTACCTATTGAGTATCTCGCAGAAATATAAGGACAAATTTTTCTCCCCCACAAGTTCTGAGGTAAACCAGAACTTAGTAGCAAAGCATTCATCATTTCTTTCAATGTTCGTGTGACGCCCCAAAACCCGGGGGTCCGTTGACTACCCGTCAACCCGCGACCAATAGGGATGCTGTTACCCACACTTTAGGAAAATCGCGTAGTCTCCTTTGTACGGAACTCTACCCAAAACAAGACTTAACATAATACCCGTCCAAATGCCCAATATATACTATATATATCCAATACGGCCATCAGTCTATAACAAAGTATTCCATAAAAAGAGTCCAACTATGCATCCAACTATATCCAATAGTTACAAGAGTTAATATTTTACCTAAACAATACATATATTAAACGTAAAGAGTTCTAATACATGTACAACCACCAAAGCCACATCCCTAGCTCTTTCACAATAAATCCTAGACGCAGCCGTCCTCCCCACTCTCCCCGCGACTGCTAAATAAAGGGGATCCCACGACGCGAGCTAAAGCTCAAGAGGGAGAATCGCCCAAGTGGGCTACTTCACCACCTAAGTGCAAGGTAATGTTCCAAAGAACACACATTCAAGAAAATGCATGATCCCTACTTGAATGTCTACATGACCAACCTGCATCCCGAGTTCACCGACCCTCACACTCGCCAAGCCTCGTATGAATATTCTCTTTTTATTGGGTGATAAAGAACTCCTCCGACGTAATATATATCACTCCCCCGCGTCTGATCGATCGATATATATTATTTGCTCGCGACTACTCCTCCGCGAATATATATCAACCCGCCGCTCCGACGGCCGATATATTATTTAGCTCAGGACTACCCTCCGATGAATATATATCAATCGGGCCGCTCCGACGCTGATATTATTTAGTTCTACCACCTCTCGATATCAATGTTTTAGACTACCCTCCCAACCATTTTCTGACTATCTTTCATGCACTAACTCCTATATTCCTAAGATGTTCCAGTGCATATGGAATGCATGTATGCCAGTTCCATCTCAGTCTAATCACATGCAAATATATAAACATGAATATACTTGCATAAAAATTAAATCACACAAACATGTTATGTAATTATCATTTCACACATCAAAATTAGCTCTCTTGGGCTAATGTTCAAACACAAGCAATTCGATTCGAATTACTTAACCAAACACATAATTTCACGAAATTATATTCTTAGAATTATTTCTGAATGTTGAAACCCCTGCTACTACCCCAAAAATCATTAAATCAACGGTTCACCTTGTGAACCTCAAGCAATCCACTCGCCATTCCCTACTAATCCAAATCAATCCATGATTTAAAGCAAATATTTTGGAATTAAAACACCCAAACAGCCCTCTAAATTTCTCAAGCGCCACGCCAACACAAAAATCCCAAAGAATTTCTGACCATCTTGCCCCAAGTTTCAGGATCGATCAACGGTCCCTCACGCTCAAACCAACCGGGCACGGAAAAAGACAAAATTCGACAAACACAAGTGAGGAGAAACTCCCTACCTCAAGGAGTTTGAAGAAACTCCCGATCCCGAGTCCACGCCAGAAACGCCGCGTAACATTTCTCTCCTTCTTGTCCCGGGTTCGCCGACGGCCTGACCTCCCAGATTCTAGAGAAGTGCTCTCTCTAAAAGCTCTCATCCATGGGGGCTACTGCATCACGAAATTGTTTCCCACGTTTTTGCTTTGTGTTTTAAGGGAGAAGAAACACTATTTGATATTTTGTCTTTTAATGACTTAAAATCAAATCCCATAATTACCATTATGTCCCTCTTTTACCCGATTTTATATTCGGCACTATCTCGGCTGTCCATTTTCATCATTTCTCCACTCATACCACTTATGGTACATGAGTACATGTTATATGTGGCTTTTGTCACATCGAAAACCGTTTTACGACACCCGAAACGCGATGCCTCGAAAAACGTGCCGACCGACCGTCTCGTAAAAATTATGAAATTTTACTTGTTAACTAGGATTCATGAGACGATTCCAACGATACACCTGCTTCACATCCGAGATCTAGAGAATTAATTATGGATTTTTAACCGAAATTACAATTCCCTTTAGAATCAAAATTACTTGCTATCTCTTTATTCCGTAAATCAATTTCCGGGTCTTACATTCCTCCTTAAAGGAATTTCATTCCAAATTCTAGACAATCATTATCACGCACATGCATATGTAACGCGCACTCTACAATGTACGTAAACTAGTCATTTAAATCTTAAACGACTAAACTACACCTTCATCCCTAACAAGAAGGACAGGCGGGCCCGCATCGCGTCCTCGCTCCCACCGCCGACTCCTCAACTCCACGCGGTCGCCTACACTCACTAGCCCCACAAACTTCCTGCGCCGCAAAACCCGATCACGCGCTATCAACAATGCACACCGGTCCCTCCTCAAAGGTCCCATCGTCGTCCCCACCTATCCCCAATCCACCTCATGAGCCGGATCCGCATACCCTGAGCATGGAGACGTGAATACCTCCTGACACACCCGACATGTCGGGCGGTAATGCCAACCGACGCCATTAGTGTCTATCCTCCTCGAGTATCCTCGGAAGGCCCACGTAAACCTCGGCGATAGCTTCCACGCTTGGCTCGAACCCTCGACCTCACTCCCTCTCTGTGCATCACCCTCAAGAAAACGCGATCACCAACCTCGAACTCTAGGTCGACGTCGCACATCCACATACCCTTTCCGTTGTGCCCGAGCCGTGAGAAGACGATGCCGTATAAAAGTCACCTTCTAAGGTGTCTCTCTTAATCGTGATCAGACCCGCAATGGAGTCTCCCTTCCACCCTGGGCCCAACCTATCTAAGGACTCGTGATGGCCTCCCATACAAGCAAGGCCTCATACGCATAACATCCAGATACCGGGCCCCTGATAGCCATTGTCAGAGGCTGACCACTAAGGGCAATTAATCCTCTACCCTTATGATCCAAGACACATGTTCGCAACATGCCCTCTAACACCCGTATGTAATCCATACACACGTAACCCTACAAAACCCTTGCTTGGTGTGTAAACGCTAACCTCCAGCGTCCTAATCATCGACACCCAATGGACTATCAACCTAGTCCATGTCATGAATGACATCACATACCGAGCCCTCACTAGCTCAACGCAACACCTAATGCACTTCAAAGGGGTATCCAAACCTCGAGTCACCCCCCACTCCTATCACTCAACTCTCACCGCGCGATAACCATGCTTCGCGTTGCTTTTCATCTCGATTACATAACTCTTCGGCTTACACTTCGAGCCTCTTACATTTCCTGATTCAACTATGAGTCTTCATTGGATGGAGTCCTAAAGACAAACTCAACCCTCATTCACCAAGAGTGGCTAGTGACCGTACCGTGCACCCACACCCGACTCGATGTGATGATACCGTGCACACGAACGCAATTATGTCATACTGTGACACCCACTCGGCCCACCATGAGCAATCTCGCAGATCTCTCACTCATAATCCCGACCTATCGTGTCAACTCTCACCCTACACCCTGTGTGTGGAAGGACATCTATACTCGGCTATACAAAGGCCTTAACCTCCTAAGCCCAAAATCGATGCCGTGTCGAGTATGACAACCGACCTGGGTCTCAATTCGCGACAACCCGATGGTTGTCAACTCATCCATGTCAACTTGACATCCAACAGCCGATTAGAAATCATACTAAAGTCCACTGCACTTTCCATTGCGTACTTTCGATCGTCACGACTTTGACCCACACTGTCCTATCGGAGTTCTTGGAAGTGCTTATGCTTACCAGCTGGCCTGGTTCCTTTGACCCTTCTTGGGGTGTGGAGAAATAATTTAAGTATACTCTCGTTCTATTTGGAAGGCTACGCGCGGGGCTGCATTGTCCCAAAGTCTTCCAGGATCTTGTCTCTGGGAATCCACGTCGCTCCGTAATAATCCAGGCGCAGTCCACGAAACTAGTGTGAAGCAAAAAGATGGCCACGCCTCTTCTAGGAACTAGGAAAAATGATCCTTCCTCTTGTTACCAACACGTGTCACAGAATGATGCAAGTATCTCAGATCTCTCTCTGCTCTGTAGTCGGTAGGCGATAATGAGTCCATGTCCCGTAGGTGAGAGTCCTACGATCTTGTGTCCCCGAATATCGTGACTTCATCCCATTCTGTTCAATCTCTCCTCACCTTAATACCGACTGATCCTAAGAGAAACTACGTATCTCGAAGATTGACATTAGTCTCTCCCAGCGCATCAGCGCCTCGAAGCCTTATAGGTCGTGACACTCTGATGCTAACACCAGTGTCCCAAAATCTCACCTCGATGAAGCTAAAATTCGCACTAGAAGACTTAGCATGTGATGGTCTCTTAGCGGTACATGCGGAACAATCCTCGAGAGTGATACTCGTATATTACTTTGGCTGGAGTAGATCGAATGTCATCCACGAAGAAATGGCAAACTAATCTAGATAAGGTTGGGCAGCCCCTGTGCATGAGGTCCATGAATGGCCAGCTGGCATTCTATCAAGTAAAGGTACATCACTTGAGTGAACTCAAAGTGCGTAGTAGCGTCCTAAACAGTCTTAGGGATATCTATGGCATCTAACCCTCGGCCTGATGAGTAACCGGTCGCGAAGGCACATCTTGGGTAGACTCGCTCCTCTCGTGATCAAATAAATCGTCAATCCTTGGTAATGGGTATCGATTCTTGATCGTAACCCTTGTCCAATAGTTCTATGCTTTGGACTCTGACTCCACCATCCATAAGTTGCCATCTGTGCGAGTCATAGAGATGGAGTGAAATACAGTGTAACTCAATGCAGTCTACATCCTATGCGGAGGTAGTCCAGGTAGCTTATCTGGAAAAACATCCAAATATTCGCAAACTACTTGAGGTAGATCTAAGTGGTCTCTACTATCGTCTCACGAGTAAAGGCTCACTGGCCGGCGATCAGCGTCACTGACACGGGGGGTTACTCGCATGCAGGGTAAATGTCCGTTCGCCCTATTACACAAATATCAGCGAGTACCGATCCTGCGTATGGCGGTAGCCCTCCTCGGCTGCAATCGATAACGATCCTGTAAGCTATCAGTCAGTCCATCCTTAGGATGACATCGAATTCTGACATGTCCATGATTCTCAGGTCCACTGTGAGTAGAGTCCTCGAGATCTGTTCATGACTAGACACATCGTGCGTATTCGCCTAATCCTAGGGAGATTCACATCCCTGTAGCTCCTCTAAGGTCTCTGAGTTCCTTGCCCATTCCGCCTGTTGGGCCTCATTCTCCGTAGAAACGCGGCTAGTCCTAATCCCGAGTCATCGGTAATCTCCATAGCCTCTAACACTTTCTCGATCGGCGTGAACAGTAGTCGGCCACGTGGATCTCACTCCCCCCTGCCAGATATCGGAGGGATGATGCGCCTAAACCTGCAGGGGGTTACTAGGGTCTCCACGACTACACGCTATGCTATGCACGTGCGTGCTTAGCCACTACAACACCTACGACCTCTGAGGCCCATTTGTTCAAATGCCGTGGTACGGTCGATTGTCGGTGGTGCGGCGATGCCGTGGGCGTCCTGTGTCTCGTCCTCTACTAGCCATTTACGCATTACATAGCAAAGATCATTTAACTTTCATTTTAGTCTAACTAACCCAATGTACATGCCAATAGACTTAACAACCATGAGCCAGGCAGTTCGTTTTCTAAGTGTGGCCCAAATTCCGACCACTTGATTCGATTATCCGAATCCACTAGGTCATCGGTACAACCTTAGCATTCACCATTTTCTATCATTCGCCATGCATATAATTTATTACGCCTTCTGGCGCCAATCACCATTTCAAATAGTAGTTAAATCCAAGCGTTATCTACAGGCATAGCCATGACCCGAGACACTAATCATACACATAACTCGATTATACACAATCAATTTAGTTTAAAATATTGTTTTCACTTGGTACATTTCAAAAATTTTATTTTGAAAATCATATTTTCATTTTATCAAATTTATTTGATTTTATTGATTTTTAAATATTGCCAAATATATATATATATATATATATATATATATATATATATATATATATATATTTTTTTTTTTTTTTAAATTTCGAGATGAACGGTGTTCATGAGGCCGTTTCATGAGCGATAAAATTTGACTCGAGGAAATCACAGGAGTCAAACGGATCGAAAGTGGGTAGGAGTGCAGGAGTGCACGGCCCACCCGACCCGCGGCCCGACCACGCCCGGGCCGCGGCGCTGCGGCGCTGTTTGTAAGCGCCACTGTCAGTGCCCCGCGCGCTGCACATGCGCTCTTGCCGCCCTTTGTACGCTCCGTGCCCGTAGCTCCTATGCCGCGCGTCGCCGGCGTGCCCGGCGCCTGCCTCCTGCCGCCCTGCCTTCTTTGCCGTCCCTTTGTCACAATACAATTTTTGTATTGCGATATGATTTGGCCTCTGCTGGCTGTTGCAGCCTGACCACCAACATGTATTGCAACCACGGCTCTCAATGACCATACAGATCTGTTGCAATGCAATCCGGCCTTTATCCTACGCAATACAAACCCCGCGTATTGCGACACAAACCATATACTAGCCTTCTAACACCGCAATACAATTTTGTATTGCAACCAAACTGCACTATTCTGCAGCCTCAATTTTTCTTTTTCTCTCCCACAATACAAAATAGAGCGTGGCCTTTAAAATTTCTCCAAAAAAAAAAAATTTTCGTTTTTTCATTATAAATGAAATTTTTTTTTTTCATTTATTTCCAGAAATTGGAAAAATCAATAAAAATCACTAAAATCATTTTTTTTTTCCACACTCTTTAATACTCAAATAAATTTATAAAAATTTATTTAACCCCTTTTCTTAAAAATTTTATACCATAAAACCTTAGAAAATTATTTTCCTTCATAACCAAATAAATTTAAAATTTATTTTCCTTTTCCCGATTTTTCAACGAAAAATTTTCTCACTCAAATAAATTTATAAAAATTTATTTTCTTCCATTTTCTTCAATTTTACCACTTGTAAAATCTTAGAAAATTATTTTCTCCTCCATATAACCAAATAAATTTGAAAAAAATTATTTTCTTTGCTTTAAAATTTCTTCTCACTTTCCAACATCCCAAATAAATTTTGAAAATTTTATTTTATTTAATTTTCTTCAGTTTTACACAGTAAAACCTTAAAAATTAAATTTCTTCACCTCTAAACCAAATAAATTCTTCCAATTTATTTTCATTTATTCTCTTTATTCTAGTTTTGTACACAGTACACTCCAAATATTTTTCTAAGATATTCCTTAACTCATCTATTGCTAATCACCAAGCACACAACCAAACATATATGGTATACATACCATTCATCAAACATTCACACAACAATTCATCAATCACACAAAACACATCAACACACGTGCACGTAATTGGCCTAATAGTTTATCCGTGATTTTCTAGGTAATCCTCATACCTAAGCGAGACATCAAACCACACCTAGTGGTGATGCTCTTCCTCAACCATGGCCTAAGCCCGATTTTATCCATAGGTTCCCATATTTCTCCACACCATACCACCTTGTGGTGATGGATGCAAACAGAGCTCCACAGGTATTCGTATGCCTAAGCTCGATGCAATTTGTGAAGGCGGTGTCAGTTTCAACGCCAGGAGTAATCCCCTAACCCGAGCACTACACTACAGCTACATATCCTAGGCCCATGCCCGGTACGCTCGGGTAATCGTATACCTTAGCTCGATACCAATTTGTAGCCCCAAAACCGGGGTCCGTTGACTACCGTGGCAGCGGAAATTCCCGGTGGATGTAGGGTTACGACGCCACTTTAGAAAATCGGGCGAGTCTCCTTTGTGCGGGGCTCTACCCCAACCATTCTTTGCATATACATCCCAAGCAGTCAATATATACTATATATATCAATATGGCCACTTGGGCCCATAAATTACTCCATAAAAATATCCAAACTATGCATCCAACTATATCCAATAGTTACAAGAAGTTATATTTTTACTCTTAAGCAAATACATATATTAAACGTAAAGTTCTAATACATGTACAACCACCAAAGCCACATCGGCTTTCTTCTGAATAAATCTCTAGGGCGAGCCGTCCTCTACTTTCTCTCCTGTGCACACATGCAAAATAAAGGGGATCCTGACGGGGTGAGCTAAAGCTCATTAGGAGAATCGCCCTAAGTGGGCTACTCACCACCTAAGTGCAGTGCAATGTTCCAAAGTAAACATTCAAGCAAATGCATGATCCTACTTGAATGTCTACATGACCAACTCGGATCAGAGTCATACCCAGGCTCTCACACTCGCCTAAGCCTCGTATGAGGAATATTCTTTTATTAGTGAAACGACCACTCCAGATGAATATATGTCAGTTGGGCGATTTCAGAAGCTGATTGATATATATTATTTGTTGTGGAGCTCCGATGAATATATATATCAAGCGGGCGCTCGACGGTTGATATATTATTTTAGTTGTGGACTACCCTCAGATGAATATATATCATTTACAGGCGCTCAGAAGCGGTTGATATATTATTTAGTTGAATTTACCCTCAGATAATTAATGTTTTAGACTACCCTCCAAACCATTTTCTCTAGACTCATCTCATGCACTAACTCCTATATTCCTAAGATGTTCCAGTGCATATGGAATGCGTGTATGCCAGTTCCATCTCAGTCTAATCACATGCAAATATATAAAAATGAATATGCCTTGCATAAAAATTAGATCACCTGAAGTATGTTATGTAATTTATCATTTCACACATCAAAATTAGCTCTCTTGGGCTAATGTTTCAGAAACACAAACAATTCGATTCGAATTACTTAACCAAACACATAATTTCACGAAATTATATTCTTAGATCACTATTTCGGGAATAGTGAAACCCTCGGTTACTATTCGAAAATCCATAATCAACGGTTCACCTTGTGAACATGATCAACGGCTCATTCCGTGATCGAATCAATCCATGATTTAAAGCGGAAATATTTTGGAATTAAAACACCCCAGCTTGACCCTCTAAATTTAAGGCGATCCACAGCCCATTGAAAATCCTAAAGAATTTCTAACAATTCGGTCCCTGAGTTTTGGGGCGAATCCAATAACCCCTCACGGCCTCAAACCAACCAAAGCATGGAAAAACACTTAAAAATGGGAATAAAACACAAGTAGGGAGAAACCCCTACCTCAAGGAGTTTGAAGAAACTCCAGATCGGGAGTCCTGCGTAGCTGCTTAGCGTAGAACATTCTCCTTCTTGTCCGGCCGTGGTCGGTTGGATCTCCGTTATTCTAGAAGTGCTCTCTCTCTAAAAACTCTCATCCATAGAGACTCTTGCATCTGAAATTGTTCTGCGTTTTTGCTTTGTTTTAGGGAGGAAAAGCGCTATTTGATATTTTGTCCTTGTGACTTAAATCAAATCCCGTAATTACCATTATCATCCCTCTTTTACCGATTTATATTCATTATCACCGTGATCCATTTTCATCATTTCTCCACTCATACCACTTATGGTACATGAGTACATGTTATATGTGGCTTTGACCATCGAACAGTTTTCTGACGAAGCAACGTCTTATCGCGTGCGGAAACTCGGCCCATGCCGAAAATTATGGGGAGTACTACGTGTTAACTAGATTTAGAGAGGCGATTCAAACGGTACAAACTTTTTCATCATCAGAAGTCTAGAGAATTAATTATGGATTTTTAACTGAAATTACAATTTTCAGAATCAAAATTACTGCTTTTGCCCTTATTCCA